>JAMQGT020007896.1:0-14841 GCA_024447675.2 Pterophyllum scalare
TGTGTATGCTGACCTTGGTTCAGTTACGTATTGCTGCCTTCCGCTGTCATACCTCTGAGTCCTCACTAGATGGCCCTGATGATCAGACTGTTAGATTCATTTTTGAGATCGAGCCTGATGCAGTTTTTGCTCCTTTTGTCCCGGATTTTCCCTCCAGATGTTAAATTTATGACCAGCTTGTTATTCCCAGTATCCATTTTACAAGCAATTATTTAATTATTTTGGGAGGAAGGCGATGTTTGTATTTATGATGATCTTTCCATTCTCATCAAAATGAACATTTTCTCAACAAATGTTCTCACTTCTAACTGAGATCATTTTGGGTTTACTCAGAGAGGTGAGAGTCTAAACTTTCGTGTGCCCTTAATGTATGGCTTCTTCTTTCGGCATCCTCCTCCCTCACACTCACCCTCTGCTCCCTGACACCTCACCACAGTCTCGCTGTCCTCATACATGTCCTGCACCAGCCTCACATACTTCTCTGCCACTCCTGACTTCCTCAAGCACCTTCTCTGTACTTCTCCATCTACACTCTCAAAGCAAACGTTGCAGCTGTAGTTTTGAGAGTGTTCTGCGTTAATCGCTGTGGGCTATTTTTCACTGCAGTGTAACATCCTGCACCTCAGTGGAAACAGAACAATCATGACTCAATGTCGAATCACCTCAAAGTGTTTTTCATGCAATATAACACATTTAAAATGCCATAAACTATAGAAAATTAGAACCAATATGTATGATATTTCTCCAAGTGTCAACACATGCTATAAATAGTGAGAGGGTGATTATGAGATTTGGTTGCTGAATGATAGCAAGTAATATCTGGGTCAGGTTTACTAAAATGAGAATCAATACATATTCAGTGTGTGTATATTTAGTCAGTTTCAATTATTATGTGTCTGAAATACATTTTCATCTGTGAAGTCCTGTGAAAAGCTAAGTACATCCTTACTGCTCCTGTGGGAATTAAGTGGGTAAGAAGTGGCCAGGGGCTGCTAATCAAATGCACTTAATTATCTGTTCATCAGCATGTAGCAGGACAATGATCTCAAGCACAGCAGCAAATCTACAACAAAATGCTGAAAAAGAAATAATCAAAGTGTTGCAAAGTCCACACCTCAACCTGACTGAAATGTGCATAAACAAATGCCCTCAAACCTCAATGAACTGAAACAATGTTGTAAAGAAGAGTGGGCCAAAATTCCTCCACAACAATGTGACTTACTTATTGGTGCTAAAGGTGGTTCTACAGTCAGCACAGAGCTTGACAACTTTCCTTTTCATGTGACTGTATCAGTGTATGATTCATTTAGATATGTAGATGTTTAGCATGTGTAATCAGCAGTTATCTGTTGTGACCATGCTTCTTTTTCATATTTTTATATTTTTCTGCAGTCTGACCATTCCTAAATATTGTGAATCATCATTTTTGATGATATATATATAATATATAATATATAAATTAAAATGACTGTAACTGAGGATTTCCCCACAAACCGAGCACAACTTACGGACATCAGTCCTCGGTCCAGGCTTCCTGTTAGCCCTGATTATAGCGCTATAAATGATACATAAATGATATGATTTTGCCTCTTTAATCTCTTTTCATGCGATAAGTCCCAGACTAAACCTAAAGTAACGAACCTGTTTTGAAAATGTAAAAAGTAGAATGTAAGAAGTAGAAAGTACAGATATTTGTGTAAAAATGTGGGGAGTAAAAGTAAAAGGTAGTCAGAAAATAAATACTCAAAGTACAGATACCTGAAAAATTACAGTAAAGTACAGTAACAAAGTATTTGTACTCTGTTGCTTCCCACCTCTGTAGTAAAGATACCGACAACTTGTAGCTGCCAACAAAACAGAAAAAGACCTGTCAGTTCTTCTGTCTTTACCATGTGTTCTTTACCTTTTTTGGCCTAAACATCATCTGTGTGCTGTGTGTCACCAGACTGGTGTAGTGTGGCAAACGAAATCCCAGGATAAGGTCTTAAATTAGTCTGAGATTAAAGTATGATGCAAACTTTCTTCCCAGAAGGGAGCTTGACTGCTCGTTAACAGGGGAATTTTGATAGTAAACAGAGTAGAATTAGGTGGGTAAGGACTGTCACCACATGGTTTCTGGAAACCTCAGCAATAACATGCAGATGCAGAACTGACGCGTAACAAGTGTAGGATTATTTTTCTCTGGGGATTCGTTTGCTTACTAGGATCTTTTTCAGATCTACAGTCAACCTGCTCATCTGTTACAGAAGATGTCTCAAATTTGGAATTTGTTCCAGCCCTCCTTCAGAGCTCTGTTTCTCCTTCTTCCTTGCAGTCTGGTCACCGGAGAGATCAGCAATGACTTCTCCAACTGCGCTCATTTCTTCTATAATAAAACTCCCCCACAGGGTGTCAGTGCAGCGGGATATCAGCCAATATGCCAGCGCTATAACAACCAGTACCACTTTGCCAGCCTGTATGACCGTCAGCATCGAGTGCCTTTGTTCTCTGCATACATACTGAGTCCTGCAGATGGTAAACGGCCCAAATCCATTTGGATGCATGAACCTCAGGTGAGAAGGAGCAACCACTCATTTTATAGTGCTGTGTTGTTTATTTTTTTCACTGAAAAATAGAGCTCATCTGCTTCTTCATATAGCTAGAGATATCGATAATAAATAAATTATAGCAACTTGTTATACTACACAGGTTTTTTTGGTTCAGTGAAAAATACAGTCACACATATTACGTTTTCCTTTGTGAAATTATTAAGAAACAGGCATTCGCATTTCTGCATAGTAACAGTTATATGGCTGCTTAACTCAAACAGAAGCAGCTAAATCTTTTATAGTTTCTAAACACTGTCATGTTCTTCTTCCTCTGTCAGTTGTCATTTTCCTGTGCCAGCCCAGAGATGAAACCTTTCAACACTCCTGTCGACCAGAATGTGATTGAGAGCCAGGCGGTGCTCGACGACTACAGGAACTCCAGCTTCACCAAGGGTCACCTCAATCCTAGTATGCACCAGAAAACAAAAGAAGACCGAAAGGCCACCTGTACCCTGACAAACATTGTCCCTCAGAAAGAGGGCTCCAACTCTGGACCCTGGAGCAAACTGGAGACTGAGGTGTTGAGTAGTTTCAAGAACCTTTGCGAGGGGCCCATATATGTGATCACCGGGGCCATGCCTTACAAGTCTGGTGCCCACTGGATTAAAAACAGGGTGTCTGTTCCTGAGTACATGTGGTCTGCTTACTGCTGTCCATCATACAAATCTGACCTTCCTGAACACATGCAGCAATTTTTCCCCACATATGCTGCAGTTGGAAGAAATGACCCCAACAGTGGAGAGGAGATTGTGCCAGTTGATATGAAGGCAAAAGCCAAAATGCGGGGCTATGATGTGAGGAGGATGCCATTAAAGATCATGGAGGGTATCCTGGCAGAAAGACTGTCCATGCCCATCAGTCTCTTTGATAACCGTTGTCAGATATAAAAGCCATTAGCTTGACCAGGCTCTCTGATAAACTCACTGCAGCTTTATTTACGCAACTTTTATCCAGGATATGATGGACTGAAATTGTTTTTTTTCTGCTGAATGTCTTTGTAAAAATGACATTTCCCTATTGCTGTCCTCTCACTCAAATTTAATAGTGTCATAATTTTCCAATGAATCAAGACTGAAGTATGTGAATTTAAATATAATCAAAAGGAAAACATACAAATTAGCCAGCTCTCAGTTCTTTAAAAAAAAAGCACATTGGCTTTAACCTGAGTATAGAGATGTAGACCAGCGCTCTTTTACTGAAATGGAAATATTACTTGACCAATACTTCCAGTGAAGCAGCGCTCTGAATTGGCAAACAAATTTGGCAGAAGCAAAAAGTGTCTGTGTGGTCAGCATTAAAATACAGAAAACATTTTAGGGCTACTCATGTTTGAAGCCTCAAACATGTGATTTGTCACTGACATGTCACTGACATGACCCAGTTCAAAATTAAATTAGAATTTTGACCAACTGAAGCAAAATTGCTGAAACTGGGAATTTTCCCATGAATTATTTTAGCATATAGAAAAGACTCAGACTTGCTGTGAACTAAGAGTTGAGGAATAAAATAAGAACTACAGTATGTGGAGTTTCTGTGACGAAAGAAATACAGACGAAGAGATGGGAAGCAAAATAATACCCAAGAACATAGTGGTTAACCATAGTATCAGATTATTCACACTTGGTACAGTAGGTTAGTTTCACATCTCTCATGAAGCCTTTATTTTTATAGAGAAAATGGGGGAAAAGCTGGAGACAGATTCTGTAGGAAATGCTGCAACACCACAACTGCCCCATGGTTCTTCCAGGCATTAAAAACAACTACTTTTAGCTACCAGCAAGCTGGAGCCTGTCATGGTTCTGGGTCTTTTGCCCAGTATTTTGTATGTTTTTTTGGTCTTTTAAGTTCTGTATTGTTAAATTTCTTTTAGTTTTGCTTTAGTTTCTTTGTCTTTATATTTCTCCATTTAATAATAATAATGCATTAGACTTATATAGCGCTTTTCAAGGTACTCAAAGACGCTTTAAAATTTCATGCACTATTTATTCATGTAGTTTATTTAAATTGAGTTAATGGTGTCCTTAGTTTAAAGAGTTCATCATTATGATTTTCTGTGCTCTTGTAATTATATTTTGGATTTATGCTGAGTTCTAGTTTCTTGCATTTTAGTTCTATAGTTTCAGTTCTCCCTCCCTTCTCTGTGTTTCCTGTGTCAAGTCTCTGTCTCTGTTTGGTGTTAGGTACTTCCTCTTTTATTTTGCCAATCCCTTGTCTTGTGTGCATTGTGTTTAGTTTTTGCTTCCCTTGTCTCCTTAGTTAGATTCAGTTCACCTGTCCTCCCCAGCTGTCTCCACCCTCCCTAATTATCTTGTATGCGTTTTCCTCGGTTCTTTGTTCATGGTCTAATAAATGTAGTGCACCACTATACTCTGTGTATATAGTCACATGGCAGACAGCCTGATGATAAAACTTAGATGTCTGAACCACAAATAAAATGTGAGATGCAACACATTTTATAATCTCGAGGTTTGCTTCTTGTTTTTTACTTGCTCTCTTTCCTGTTCTTGCAAAACATTTTTTTTAAACTTACTATAGATATTTAAATTTTTATAGAAAAAGTGGTTCCTCTGACCATTAAAAACAGACAACAACTTCTAGCTACCAGGAAGCAGGAACCATACTGTCACTTCCTGTAGCATTTGGTAAAATGTTACAGGAAGTGAATTTAAAATTTATGATCTAATAAATGTAGTGCACTACTATATTCTGTGTGCATCGTCACATGACAGCCTGATGATAAAATGTAGATGTCGGAACCACAAATTCAGACATCTATGTTTGAGAGTAAGTGTGAGATGCATCAGATCTTACAACCTCAAGGCTGGCTTCTTGATTTTATTTGTTGTCTTTCCTGTTCTTGCACAAAATGAACTGGTGGAGCTGACCCGGTTAGAGCTGCAGCACAGCTGAGCAGACCAGGGTCAGGAGGCCCTAAAGGAACCCTTCCACGGTCTTCCTCTATCGACCCGGCCGAGCTAACAAACACGCCTTTTTGCTTGTAATTGTTCTTCCACATTCACACACCACTCACCCAGACCCTGCAAACAAATCCAACTGCTGACAGATACACATTGTATTGTGTTTTTTAAAATTTGCTTTAGACATTTAGCCTTATTTAAAGACTATGTGCAGTCTCTTTTGTCAAATACACAGTGTGCAAGGTTATGTTAAAATATGAACTAAAATGAAAGTGCTGTTTTCACTACACAGTGCAGGAAAGCACTTCAATCAATCAGAAATATTCAACAAAAAGGAGAACAACACACAACTGCATTTTTATACTGCTTGTATTTTATAATAATATTATTATAAATTTAGATTATACTTAAGCGATACTGCATCATAGCTTCACTAAATAAATTATATACAGACATAAATTATATAAAC
Source organism: Pterophyllum scalare (assembly GCA_024447675.2). Taxonomy (NCBI): domain Eukaryota; kingdom Metazoa; phylum Chordata; class Actinopteri; order Cichliformes; family Cichlidae; genus Pterophyllum; species Pterophyllum scalare. The sequence goes on from JAMQGT020007896.1 coordinate 5,976, forward strand.
TTTAAGACCATGTTTCCAGTGTTTTTTGAATGAATTTGATTACAAAATATTGGGCTTTCATGAAATTATTTCATGAAGAAAATCAGGAAGTCAGATTTACAAAAATCATGTAACTAGTAAATAAAGAAGAGAAGCAGATAAAAACAGAAAGACTCTAACCATGTTATATATAACTCTTTCCTTTCATGACTGCAGCCTGGACATATTTATAGTTGTTCTGTAATAAACATGCAAAAGTTTCTTTTCTTATTATTAATTAGACATCCAGACTGAATGTGCAAGTCTTCAAAAGCAGGTCAATTGACAGTGAGGGTCCTCTCACTCCCATGCTGTATGACTGTATGAGAAAAACTGTGAGGCCACCTACACCCTGAGAAACATGATTACACTGTGGGTAGACTCCAATCCAGGCCCCTGGAGTGATCTGAAGCAAGGCATACTGAAGAGTCTCAAAAAACTCTGCAATGGGAAGACATAAGTGATCCCTACAGAACCGGTCTGAAGTGCATCCTTCAAATATGAACTTGGAGATCACCCCACCCCCACCCATATACAGCATGCTGCTGTGGGAAGAAAAGAAATCATCCTGAGTAGAGAGGATTTTGTGAAAAAGGTTCACCAAATGAGTTCCTAATATCAGGAGTAAGCTGTGAGAGATCCTGAAGTGTAACCTGCAAAAAAAAAAAAAAGGCATCAAACATCAATCTACACTCACCAATCACTTCACTAGGTACTAGGTACACCTTGCAAGTAGGCTGCATTTTGCCTTCAGTACTGCCTTAATTCTTCATGGCAAAGAGTCAACAGGGAGCTGGGAAACACTCCTCGGAGTTTGGTCCATACTGACATGACGGCATCAGTCGCTGCAGATTTGTCAGCTACACATCCATGATGTGACTCTGCTGTTCCACCACATCCTAAAGGTGCACTATTGGGTTAAGATGTGGTTACTGTAGAGGCCATTTAAAAACAGAGAAGTCATTGTCATGTTCAAGTAACCAGTTTGAGAAGATTTGAGCTTTGTGACATGCCACATTATCCTGCTGGGAGAGGTACATAAAGGTCATAAATGGTTGGTCAGAAACATTTTTCCAATCTTCTGTTGTCCAATTTTGGTGAGCCCATGTGAACTGCAGCCTCAGTTTCCTGTTCTTAGCTAACAGAAGTGGCACCCACCGTGGTCTTCTGCTACTGTAGTTCATCTGCTTCAAGGTTCAATGTGCTGTGCACTCAGACATGACTTCTAAATGGGTTGGTGGTAATGAGTGGTTATTTGAGTTACTGTTTTCCTACCATCTCAAAGCAGTCTGACCATTAATGAGTAGTTGAACAGGTGTACCTAATAAAGTGGCCAGGGAGCATAATTGTAAATAATAAGTGCTGAAAAGCAGTAGTTCTTTGAGCAGCAAAGTTTTTCCACCTTGAATGAGTGTTTGATGAAAATGTTGAATTATGATGGTTGAAAATTAATATTAATGAAGATGATCTTACCAAAAAAAAGCATTATATTCACCAACCCAAAGATTCTCCTGATGAATTAAAATATTTATTTCCTAACAATGTGACGAAAACACAAACATACAAAATACCAAACTGCCAGTCATATCATCCAAAAAAAAGGCCATCAGCTTTATCATACTGATAAAGAGGTAAAAATGAATAATGTATTCATCATTATAAATAAGTCGCAGCTGTGTAGGTACATACATACAAACAACAAAACATCCAGTTATAAAATGGCTGGATGGCAGACACTGACTCCATTTCTCTTCCAGTACAGGAAATTTGTAAATTTGACTTCATTATTTACTCGACCAAGATCTTCCATGTATGTGCTTTGTTATCTTAAAGATAATCACTGAGAAAGACACAAGATTGTAACAGTCACATTCATCAGCTAAATTCTACCACAACCAGATAAGAAAACTGTTCTTTCTTTTACGAGTTTAATGTGAAACCTCTAAAAACACTGATGGTTCTTCAGTTGCTCCACATCACTAAAACCCCTTCCACAGTTGGAGCACTGGAGTGTTGCTTTTTCACTGTTGTGTATGAGTTGGTGTCTCTTTAGGTACTCCACACGACTGAAGCGCTTTCCGCATGCTTCGCAGCCATACGGACGTTCACCTGTGTGGATCCGCTGGTGCCGTTCCAAATTACCCAGACGACTAAAGCTGCGTCCACAGTGCTGGCAACGGTGCGGCCTCTCACCTGTGTGCACCAGATGATGGCGCTCTAGCGACCGTGAGTGTGTAAACCGCTTCCCGCAGATCTCGCAGCAGTGCGGCCGCTCAGCAGCGCAGGCACACTCATGGTTCTTAAGAGCCCAGGAATGACTGAATGTGTTGCCGCAGTGAGCACAAGGGAAAAGACTGTCCTCTGCTCCACTGCTCTGTAAATGGGCACCACCTAGTGGACATGGATGCTCCTCCAATTCACCCTCTGAAGTGAAGCCTCCTCCACACTGTGGGCAAAAGTGGAGCAGGTCTCCGCCGCCCTCCTCTTCCCCTGCGCTTTCCCAAACACTCCCCGGAGCAGATAGATGGGGTGGAGGCTCTGACTCTCCATGCTCCACCACATCTTCTACAGGGATGACCGCAGCTGAATCCCCCTCTCTTAACTTCTTTGACCAGCCTAACCTCAGCTCCACACCTCCAGCCACTCCCAACCTCTCGCCCTCCTTCACCCTGCCTTGTCCTATCTGGTCCTCTTTGTGCAGAGTGGGTGGCTGAGGCTCCAGCTCTCCATCCTGCTCCATTCCATCAAGACCAATGTACTTAGGGGCCAAGCTGATCTCGGTTCCACGCACCACCTCTGAGTCATGTTGAGAAGCCTGCTCACGACCTCTTTCAGCTCTTAAAGCAGACTCCAGGCCCCTTAGCTCATCCACAGTCATCCCCCCTCCGATGGTTCTGCTGAGCCCACCTTCCAGTTCTCCTCTCTCTCTCGCCTGGATGAAGAGTCGGGGGACGATCTGACAGATCTCCTGAGCATAGACGGGAAGAGGAGACAATGAACGAGCTGGTGTGAGCAATCATTTCCATCTTCTTTCAACTACTGATCTCTGAACATTTCTCTAACTTGCCCTCCCTCAGTCTGTAAGTCCTGGGCTCATTACCTTCACTTGGGGCTCTGGAGCCAGAGTGGAGGTTCTGGTTGGGCGGATGCATCTTCAAAGCCTCCTTGATTAGCTGGAGAGAAGCAGGCTGATAACCCTCTGTTTGGGCAAACTGCATAGAGAAGCAGAGAGAGCTACTGTACAGGGTAATCAACTGAGTCAAGGTAGAACATGATATTTACAGACAACTTTGCTTTTGTTCAAAAAAGCTTGTTAACCCTTCCACATGTGTTTACAATGCATCTGAAATATGCATAAATATAAATAAAAACATATAAAGCTATATAAATGACTTCTTTCAAGCCATTTTATGAGCTATTGCAACACCATAAAAGGACTCACAGAAGAAGGAGGTGAATATATATACACATTATGCATGGTTTGAATATTCAGATCTAGAGGAGAAATGAAGAGTGGATCAGTGCCCTGCCACTTGGTGATGTGGTGGAGTAATAAAAAGCTTTTCCACCAGTAGCATTTCTTCCTAAAAGCTTGCTGTGCTTGAGATATGAAGAGTCCTACTCCTGGCTCCTCTGGAAGCTAAATATCAAATCAATAGCCTTCCCTTTATCCACTACATCACTGCAGTGATCTGATGGAAGAAAAATTTGAGCAAAACTCTTTCTGTATTATCATCATCTGTCTGTGTCTACATTCTTTCTCACTCTATAAGAAGCTGCAGAGCAGAGCAGAGATGCTGTGCCACTTTCTCCTCCTACTCCTCCTCTGAGAAAGCCTGTCTCCCTCACCTCCTCTTTGATGTTGGCCTTCTCCTCCCCCTCACCGCTGAGGCTGCCCTCCCCTTCCTCTTCCTCCACCATCCCTCCCTCGTCTTCTTCATCCCGGGAGAACTGGATGTGGTACACATCTTTGGCCTCCTTCCCCCCTCTTCCTCCTGCTCCTGCTACCATGCCCACGGTTGCTCCACTTCCTCCTCCTCCTCCTCCTCCACCACCACCGCCACCACCTCCACCTTCCTCCCACACACCTCCAGGCCAGGCTTTGCCATAGGCTGCTGCTGGGCCCTTTTTTGACTTGCCTCCTGTGGAGAAGGGAGGGTGGTTAAGGAGGTGAGAGAGGGGAAGGAGAAAGTGAAGGGAGGGGGCATACAGGAAGAACAGCAAATGAAATATGAGGGGGAGAGAGATAAGTGGGAGGATGTGATTGGAGAGAGGGGAGAGAGATGAAGGCAGGAAGAGGGTGGAGAAGTGAGAGATGATGAGAAGGTGGAGGAGGAGGATGAGGGGATTGGAGATGCAAACGGGAACAGGAGAGAGCAATGGGAGCAAGCGGCGGAGGAGGAGTGAGCATGATGAACGAGTTGAGGAGAGGGGGCGTGGAAGGACAGATAAGAGAGCGGAAAGAAGAGAAAAACATGTGACAGCGAGGAGTGAGAGTGAGGCAGAGAAGAGAGAAAGAAGTGGAGTTGGTGGGGGTCAAAAGAGGGGCAAGAGGAAGAGGAGGTGAGGGAGGACATGTTGAAGGAGAAAAAGATAAGAGTAGGATGAAGAGTTGAAAAAGATGAAAGAGAGAGAGGAGAAGTGGAGAGGGAGTGTGTAATTATGGAGGGCAGTGGAGGTGGAGAGGAGTGGGGGAGGAAAGGAGGCGGGGGAGTGTGTGTGTGTGTGTGCTCAACGTGATGAAGGAGAGTGCAGAGCAGGAGGAGATGGGGGCAGGGAGAGTAGGAAAGGAGGAGAGGGCATGAAGGAGAGAGGAGCGGGAAGGGGGAGGAGGTAGAGTTGGAGGGAGACAGAGAGAAGTGAAGGAGGAGGGGGAGGGAAAGGAGCAAGGCAGGAAGAGAGAAAGGGAGGGAGTGAGCAAAAGCACAGAGAGGAGTGGGAGGGACAGAATGCAGCGGAGAGAGGGGGGGAGGTGAAGGACAGAGGGAGCGATCATGAAGAGGAGGCGGAGGAGGAGGAGGAGGAAGGGGGGTGAGGAAGGAGGAGGGAGGAAGAGATCAGCTCTTGCCAGATGGTTTTCCAACAAAACAAGTGCCTCTTCTAATAAACGCGACTGTATAACAGGAACATTGTTACCCACATTAAAGCCACAATCATAGGGAAATACTGCAGGATGTGCTGATAAGGTGCCATTTAATTGATAAGGCAGCTGTATACATAATGCAAAACTAAAGGTAACAGGAAGAAAATCTCCAAGTCACCATAAACAGCAAATACTTACGGGTCACGTCAAGTTTTCGTTTCTGCCGCCCTCCAGCTTCCTCCTCTGCTGCTGCCGCCGCCGTCGCCACCAGACCGGCGTTGCGGCGGTTGGCAGCCCAGCCCATGCCGTACTTGCGCTCGGTTCTCAGCTTGCTCTCGGTGAGCCTCAGCCGCAATTTGAGAGCCTCGTTCTCCTTCCTGTTGAGGGACAGCTCCACCAGGTAGTCGTTCACCGTCTCCTGGAAGAGTTTGGTGATCTCACACACCGAGGCGCGGATCAGGCTGTCCATGACGGCAGTCAGATGCGTCTCAAATGTGGTCACCGATTCCTCCATCATCTTGCCCACAGGGGCGGCAGATCTGATGATGATCCAGAAACAAAACAGTTCATGATCAAGATTTAACGCAGCTTTCCTATTGGGATCGCAAAAGTTTTAAATTGTGTAATCAACTCGGCCCCATACCCGGTGTTAGTTAACTTTACTCGCTAGCCTGCTGCTACAAAATCTGAATGATCTCGGCAATGAAATGAGACAGGGCTCCGTGAATAACATAACGGTTATTCCGCCTTTATTACAACTTAATTAAAGGCTATACCTTTTAGGTTAATTTGCGCAGTGCCAAGGCCACAATGCTAATTAATCGACACCAAATGCACCACGTCCGTCAGACCGGCTTGTTAGTAAACTTGTAACGCTTGTAGACGTGCAGCAATGTTAAAGTAAAGGAGGAGGAGCAGCCTCTCCATAACGCTGGAAAGTGCTAGCAGACTGGCTAATTTAGCTTTGTATACGCACCGTTTGTTGGATGACACGGAAGAGCCACTACGGCGTAAAACGGCGGCAGACGGTGTAATTTCACGGATCACGGAGACGCTTGGCAGCTGTTTGTGTGCACAGAGATACGGCGACAAAGGACAGCGCCATCCAACTTCTGCTCTCTCCCTCTCTCTCTCCCTGGCAGTTCCCTTCTCGCCTTCTCCAGCACTGCTTATAATACTTGAGGACAATGCGCATGCCCGGTACCGTAATTACCCTACAGTCAAGAGCAGCCGCACCCTGGAAATATCACGCACTCGGGTTTCACACACCACTTTTTATATATCAATTTCACCACTGGTGATGATTATTTTAAAGAAATGATTATACTTAAAACTTCCACCTGCTACTGTTGTTTTTAGCACGACCTACCAACTGTCTTCCTGGAGGAATGGAGGCGCTGTGATCAATTTATTACATGATGTCACACTTTCACAATTTCATAGTTATTGAAACTAAAGTGCATATAAAAATGCATTGCCGATTGCAAGCAAAAAGAAGAAAAAAATAAATAAAATAATGTGGTATAATATTGAATTTTTTGCATAAATGTGTCTTGAGCTTGGTTACTTTTTGGTGTTTGAAAGTGCATGCTTAAATTGGTTTGCTTAATTTTTAAAATAAGATCCCAGCAAACAAGGGAACATTCAGCGAATGTCTCTGAATGCTCCCTGAAGGTTACATGAATATTTGCTGCAACCCTTCAGGCAACATTCCCGCGTATGAAAGTTTTATTGACGTTAGGGAAACATTAATTTTTGTTATTTTTTTTTAAGTCAGTAAAATACTATTCATAGGTCATAAACCCCAGAGGACCTCCAGGTAGTCTTCTCTAAAGGTTAGTTTTGTAGAACCTTCAGGGAACCTCCAAGAAACATTCCCTAAAGGTTCCCTGAAGGTCACATTTTTGGAGAACGACTCTAGGACTGCTCTGCAAAAGTGACCTTCAGAGGTCACTTAAACCTCTTTACTTGAACATCCTTGGAACCTTCCTAAAAGGTCTCATGGATGTTCTCCAAAATATGACCTTCAGGGAACCTTTAAGGAACATTCCCTAAAGGTTCCCTGAAGCTTACTTTTTGCTGGGGAGGCAGTAAGACAGAGTTAAAAAATATATTATTATTTCCTGAAATTTTGTTAATCTCTGGAAAAATTTGGATTTTTGGACATTTATAACAAATTATGTTCTTTAAGGCAACAGAGGGATGACAGTCTCTCTGTCTGTCTGTCTGCCTGCAGGCGGAATCAGAGCACCTACTGGGGTTCAGATTTTTGTGGAAACAAACAAAAATGATCTTCTTTAAATGGAAGAAAGCACATTAGTTTGATACTATGCAGGAATAACCTGGAGTGAGTCTTCTGGAGTGTGTTCTATTAGATACATGGAAAGTAGCTATACATATACAGAGTGATGTGGGAAAATGTAAAAAGTCATAAACACAATGTCTTTTAGGAGCAGAATGGAGTGCAGGTATTTGCTGCTCTAATTAGATCTTGAGTATGGGAGTGTGGTTTATGGAGCTGCATCAAAAGCACTTCTTGCAGGATTGGATATTGTTCAGGCTCTTATATGTCTTGGGGCTTTCAGATCATCACTGGTGTGAATGTGTGTTTCAATTTGAAACAGGAGAGATGCCACTGTGTGGAGGAAACAGCTGTTAGAACATTACTTGTTGAAGTTCAGAGGTCAGACAGAGAACCCATCAAAAACTGTCCTGGAAATAAAAAGGAGCAAAAGAGTCAAGTGGTGAAAGGGGATGAAAACATGAAAACATTTAATTAGCACTTCTTTTTTTTAACCCCTAAACTCTAAACCCTAAACCTCTAAACTGACAGATCTGTGGAGAAGGATGATAGTGCCCATTATGAGAATTTCACTGGTGTCTGATGTGACTAAAACTAGAATGTGGCAAAAATGTAGCTCCACAATCAACAACTTAGGCATGCAGAATCTAAGATGTATACAGAAGAAAACACAGACAACAATCAAAATGTTTTAGCAAAGGGCAAAAAGGGGGGCTTCTGTGTTATGTGGATGTAGTAGACATCCATGTGATATGTTCTATATGGCCAAAGACTTGAGCAGGTCAGTTTGATTAGATTATTAAAAAGCTGAGCTATAGACATATTTCTTCAGTTGCCTGTCAACATGAAACTGCAGGAAAGCAGCCATCAAAACATTTGCAATCATACTAGTCCCTTATAAGAGCTACTGTAGACTATGTGAGGAGTTACATGATAGCAACAGAGAATCATCTAATAAGCTGAATATGGAGCAGGTGCAAGGAGAGAGAATATAGTGGAGCCTTTCTAGCCTCTCCATTTGCAGCTCTACCAGCTGAAATAGAGGAACAGCAATTACTGATAACAAGAGTGAAAATTATGCTGGAATACTAGGTTAATCAGCAGGAACACAGCAGCTCTCATCCTACAACAGTCATTCTACAGGATTGGGAGCACAATTAACCCATTTTAGAAGTTATGAATGTAAAGGAAAAAAATATAGGTCAAACTATACCGTCAAACTGTCCCATCTTCATCTATTCCTTACTTGCTGGGAGCATCAAGCAGCACTGTGGAGTTAGTTGTGCAGTTAGACCTCTATGTAGAGGAGTGGAAGTCAACACATGCTACATTTCAAGAAAAATGACTACAGATCATTTGTAGCTTGTAGCATTTGTGACTTATTTATAGTGGTTACAAGAAAAAAATCCAAAATAATGCACTAATTGCATCTGATAGTTGGTCACCACTCATGGGTATTAAAC
>JAMQGT020007897.1:0-11139 GCA_024447675.2 Pterophyllum scalare
CTGTTTGTGCACTGAGATAGTTTTATATGATTATTGTAATAAACTGTGATGAGGCTCTTCCAGATGTCCTATCGAGGGATTTCTAAACTGCCACTGAAAAATAATCATGAAAAGAGTGTTACACTAAAGTGGCTGAGGTATAATTGTGTTTGAGCGATCCTAAAAACTGAAAGCGCAAAATGATCATCAGTACAGTACAGTGTTTTCCAAGATTAGACTTTTGGTCTATGATAGAAAATAATATTACTATGTAAATTAATATGATACCATCTGGCAACTTCTAATGACTTTTTGAGAAGTTATTTTTATTTTTTCTTAGCAGAACAGAGTTGGTCCTTCCACCCATAAACCTATTGAAATGAACCTCAGTTCAAAGTTTATTTGTCACATACATGGTATAACAACTAGCAGTGAAATGCTTTGACTGCTCTTACACATTAACACAAAGATGAAAGATATAAAAGGGAGACAGATCAGTTGTCAGTGAATGATGAATGGTGTATGCATGTGTGGGGTGTAGTCCATCAGCTTCTCTGATTCAGGCCTGTGGAAAGCAGCCCCTCCTCAGCCTCTCTGTGTTAGCCTGTTGAGGTCAGGGAGCAAAAGTGCCTCCCTGACCTCAACAGAGAGAAGAGGCCATAGTTGGGATGGCTGGGGTCTTTCACATTCTCTCTGGCTCTGGTCTGGAGTAGCACCTGAGGTCACTTGTTATCACACTTGTTTCATTTCTCTCTAAAAACCACTGAAAAACACAGACGGGCATTTTTTTTTATATTATGCTTTTTTACACGTACCACCTACCTAAGCATTGTTGCCGGCGATCTCTGAGTCAGAAAACCAATCCCACAGCTACATGTAGTTATATGAACCAGCTGCAGTTCACCAAGAGACATTTGCAAGAAATACTGGTTGAAGAATGGGATCCCACCCCACGACAGTGTGAGACCAAACTGGTGACCAGCATGAGGAGGAGGTGCCAGGCTGTTGCGGTTGTGTGTGGTTCTTCCACATGCTACTGAGGGCCCTGCTTGTTAAATGGATAAATTGTTAAATTGCCAGTATGTCTTGTTTCTTCAGACTTCACTAACCAAATCCAGTAAACACCAGACAAGAGCAGAATAAGCTGTTTGGCATGGACAGAAAAGACTTGGAATGTTTTTCATGGGGGCGGCCCCACAAACAATTTAAACTAGAAAAAAATATTAATTAATTAATTATTATTTTAAAAAACTGGTTACATTTCTACTTATTTGAAGAAGACATTATAACGCTTTCATTTGTGTGGAAATGTGACTCCTTCAATGCTGTGATCAATTATGTCCCTGCCTGTTCAGAAGTGAAACTGAATGTATGAGGACTGTCATGGTCCCTGGCAGTGATGTCCTTTTTTCCTACTCCTGTTCCTCCCCCTTGTGTGTGGCTGTATGTTGGTGGGCGCGGTTTTGGCTGGTGTCTCCTCCCTCCTCGATCAGCTGTTCTCACCTGTTTCTGATCATCTTGTTGTCCAGCTCTACTTAAGCAGGCAGCAGGCTTCCACCCATCGCTGGATCGTTGACTGTGAACCAGTTAGTTTCGGCCACCATCTAGCGTGTGTCTCCTGTGTTTTTGCTGTGACTTACCTGAGTGTCTTTTCGCGCAGATTCCTCCCTTGCCAAGTGGAAACCCATCTGGAACCCGCAGCCCCGTCACCTGCCGACGCCCACCGAGCGGCCCGATCTTCGCTTTCCCGGAACTCCCCCCTGTTTCCCTCTACTCCCCAAAACCGCCTGCCCTGGTCACTGTGAATAAATCCCGTGCACTAATCTGATTCCTCTGCGTCTGCTTTTGAGTCCGCAGCACCTCCTACGTGACAAGGTCACATTTATGAAGCTACAAGTAATCTAAGGATAACAAAAAACCCCTAGAAAACACTAGTGAAGGACATTATTTTTGAGTTATTCACAGTTATTTACTTCCATTCCTAAACAGAAAAATATTTTTAGTTGCTGAATGCTCGATTAATTTCTGACTTCTCAGAGAAGTCCAGTGTGCTGGTTCTGCTGTGGCTCTGGGTTTGTTACCCAGTCTATTGAGTTTTGTGAACATTGAGGTTTTGGTTATTTAATTATTCTTTGTGGTTCCTCGGTCATTGACTAGGTGTTCTGAGTTTAGTTTATTCTTTATTCTTTATGGCTTTTGTGAGAAATGGGTTTTGTTCCTAGTTTCTGTTTTCACTGCCCTGTGCTTTTGTTCCTGTTGTCATTGGGTTTATTACAATCCTTCTTTCAGCTTTTCCCGTGTTCCCTGTGTTTCCCATGTGCAGCTGTTAAGTCTCTCCCAGTGTAGACGTTCCCTTCATTGGGTCCCTTCAAAAAGAAAACTGTAATTGGGCTTCAGTAAATTCATTTGTTTGAACATCATAAATGTTCAATGTGATATTTTTAAGCAGCTTTGTTTCTTGTTTGTCCAGCATTTCAAAACCCAAGCATATTTACATTTTTATAACATAGAACAAGGACAAGCAGCAAATCTTCACATCAGAGAGGCTAGAATTATGAAATATTTGGCATTTTTTTGCATTAAAAAATGTAAGTTGTTTACTTTTGTGTCAACTGATTAATAATTTAATTGGAATAGCTCCAAAGTGTGTCAGTACAACTTGTATAACAGGCAATCCTCCACTTACACATGACTTGGGGTTCATTTTAGTTATAACCTTACATGTGACTGCTGATTGTTATTCTAAGGTTACTGTGAGGCATCTGTGTTTTTAAAAGTAGCATGTCTCGTAAAAATATTCAAATTTATTAGCATTCCCACACCTAAATACAAGATGTGCCCTGCTGCATATATTCTATTTTCAGTTTTACCATTTCACAAAAAAAGAGAAAAGACATTCTAAGCACTTACACCTAAAACTATTGATTATTTTAATTAACAATTAACCTGTCACAATTCCCCAGTGCCCTAAATAAGCACCTATAAATTGTTTTCTCTGTCAACAAGTCTAGACTCCAAAGACAATCAAATTACTTCCCCAGAAGACTAACAAAACAAGCAAATACAGAAATACTGGGAATTTGCTAATTTTATGATTTTTATTAGCCATTTGATTAGAAAAATGACTCCTAAAAGATTAAAATCTATTTTCTTTTAAATAGATTTTTTTCATCTCTTGGAACAGACCATCCATTCAATTCAATTCAATTCAATTTTATTTATATAGCGCCAAATCACAACAAACAGTCGCCTCAAGGCGCTTTGTATTGTGGGTAAAGACCCTACAATAACACAGAGAAAACCCAACAGTCAAAACGACCCCCTATGAGCAAGCACTTGGCGACGGTGGGAAGGAAAAACTCCCTTTTAACAGGAAGAAACCTCCAGCAGAACCAGGCTCAGGGAGGGGCAGTCATCTGCTGCGACCGGTTGGGGCTGAGTGGAGAGAGACAGGACAAAAGACATGCTGTGGAAGAGAGCCAGAGATTAATAATAATGATTAACTACAGAGTGAAGTATAAACAAGTAAATAAAGGTGAATGAGAAGAAACAGTGCATTTTGGGACCCCCCTCAGCAGCCTAGGCCTATAGCAGCATAACTAAGGGGTGGTTCAGGGTCGTCTGATCCAGCCCTAACTATAAGCTTGATCATAAAGGAAAGTTTTAAGCCTAATTTTGAAAATAGAGAGGGTGTCTGTCTCCCGAATCCAAGCTGGGAGCTGGTTCCACAGATGAGGGGCCTGAAAGCTGAAGGCTCTGCCTCCCATCCATCCATCAATCTTCTGCTGCTTTTTTGGGGCCAGGTCACAGGGTTCCCTCTCCCCAGCCACCTCCCCCAGCTCATCAAGGTGAACACTAAGGTGTTCCCAGTTGAGCTGAGAGACATAATCTATCTAACGTATCATGTGTCTTTCCTGGGGCCTTCTCCCATTAGGACATGCCTGGAAAACCTCACCCAGGAGACATCCGACTCAGATGCCTCAACCACCTCAGCTGGCTCTTTTTACTTTTGTAACAGTAAATGAGAAAACAAATTATAAATAATAATGCTATTTTATCTTTTGCATGATTTTATCAGATGAAGGAATTTAAGTTTTAAAAGGCTAAAAAAATGTCTTCCTGTAAAAGGTAAAAATCTTGCCTAATTTAATTGTATCCAAGCTCCTCTTCAAGGTTGTCTCCTTCTGCAGCACTGCACTGCTGCATTCAAAACAATAAAACAGGCCTCAGTTAGCATATTAAATGCTAAAGTTCATGACAGTACAGTTAGAAAAGAATGAGCAAGTATGGCTTGTTCAAAAGGGTTGCCAGGTGAAAGCTTCTCCTGTCTAAAAAGAAAATGACAGCACTTGTTAGGTTTGGAAAGTGGAGATGTTTGATCATAATGCACAGTGCATTGGTGCTGTTCATTATGGTGGTATGATGACCTTGTGTTGCAGCCACAGGACCACTGAACTGACTATGAACCCCTTTGCATACCAAAGTATTCTTAAGTCTGATGTGAGGTCATACATCTGACAGCTAAAGCTTGGCCCAAACTGGACTGTGCAACAGCGCAATGGTACATGCACACCAGCAAATCTACAAGAGAATATATGAAAAAGAAAAAGACTGAGGTGTTGCAATGGCCCAGACAAAGTCCAGACCTCAATACAACAGAAACTGTGTGGTGGGACCTTGAAACAAGTGTGCATAAATTAATACCCACAAATCTCAATAAACTGAAGCAACATTGTAAAGAAGAGTGGACCAATATTCATACAGAAAAGGACTACGTCAGGTTATAGCTGCTAAACATGGATCTACAAGCTACTGAATCATAGGGTGTACAAACCTTTTCACAAGACTCTCTGCAGTCCTGTGAAAACTTTCTTTTTCACTTGACTGTAAACAAAGTCATGCATTTGCCCATCAAGGAGAATGCGTTACTATAAAAAAAAAAAAAAAAAGCTTTTCGTTTCATTTCTGAGTATCAGTCTTATCTGTTCAACTTGCAGTTTCATCTCCAGCTAATTTGAAAATCAAAGTCTCTCTCAAGTCTCTTTCTTATTTAGGCTCATGTTTTCTTGAAAAGTTCCTCTTACAGAAAACCTGATCCATTAGATTCCCACAATAGACAGAAGAGCGGCGTGGCATATGACAGGGCAAGGAACAAAATTTAAAACATCAATATATGAAGTCAGCAGCAATGTTTGTCTTTTAAAATATGAATGTTTCATGTTTCCATGTAAATGTAATATATAAGTAAGTAATATGTTGTTAGGTAGATGAGACAGAAGGACCTCATTTGTCTAGAAAGACCAAACAGGAAATTTTTTAAGCAAAATAAATAAATAATATACAGTATTCACATGTGAGGATCATGTTGACAGTCAGGAGAGTCCCTCAGCCCTCTAGAAAGTAGTTGATATGCCCTGTGAGTAAAGAGGGAGTGGTTGGAGGGTGTTGTGCCTCATTTCCAATTGGCATCAGCTCCATAGCATGCAAGCTGTGTCAGCAGGGCAGAACTAAACTGCTGCAAGATTCAGTAGTTGCTCCGCAATTTAATTCAAAGTGGATTTGAGGTGATTTATGAGTGTCAAACTGGGATTATCATCACAAGACTGGTTCACTTATTTAAATGTCTGCTCAATAATTAATACTCAGGACTGCTTTTAACAGCCCATGTTAATAGATCTGAAACAAGGGACTGTTTGCCTTTTGTTCTAAATAACTAAACCATTGCATATCAGATAAAATGTTTACTATGAATAAACTAGAACATCTTTTAGTTTTGTTACTTTTAGTTTTATTACTCCTAATGTTCTATTACTGAAGTTGCATGTCTGGACTTGATCTTTGGCTTTCTGGATATAACATGTCATGACTTCATCACTTCATCCTATTCAATATTTGTATTTTTGAATTTTTGAATTATGGCCAAAAACAGGTTTTGTTGACAAACAGAATTTAATCAGTTGATCCTCTGCTTCAAATGAATATTTGTGCCAGTTTCCAGAAATTCCCTCACGGCAATGAGTCAAATAACGGATTTTTAAAAAACTGCTTTTAGTAACTGGTGAAGAAAATCTGCTAACAATTATCCCCCAAAGTCAAGAATATACATGTAACAATATTAAGCGTAGCCATCCATTTTCTTCTGCTTACCCAAATCAGGGTTGCGGGGCCACTGGAACCTATCTGAAGCAATGTTGTAAAGACAAGGGAGCCAAAAGTCCTACACAGTGATGTGAGAGTGATGCGGTCATAAAGAAAAGGATTTCTACAAACTACTGAATCATAGGGTATACTTAGTTTTTCACAGGATTGCAGACAATCCTGTGAAAAACGCTTTTTCACATGACTGTAAACAAAGTCATGCATTTGCCCATCATGAATATGAGGCTCTAGCCCCCACCTCCACGCTGAACTGAGTAAGTGGATGAAAATAGATGGATGTGCATTGCATCGCCTAGCACTACAAATACAAAATTAAGCCAGCCAGTTTGGTTAAAATAAGTCATCTTGGAACTCATGGAAATTTTAATCAAACTAATTCCTTGCATCCATATTTCCAGGTATTACAAAAGTCCATGTACAGCTGTAAGTAGACCACAAGATACAAACAAATTGGACACGCTCTGTAGCACCACAGTGGGTTAAAAAAAAACTCATAAGGGAACCTTTAATAAAATATTTAGTAGTTATACATATAGCAGTTAAGTACCTTGCACAGGGATGACCCAGCTGAATAAATAAACCTAAGAATAGAACTCCAGTGTACTTTACTCATGACTAATTCGTCCACCATGGTGGATTCAGGTATGTTTACGGTCCTGGCTTACTTCCTGACTGGTTACCTTTTTGTTGGTATGTCTATTTAAAAGAAGATTACACAAAAACAAGCTGGCAAAATTTCATGAAACTTGGTGGTGCAGATCTGAGTCACTGATGCACATCTGCAAATAACCACTGGTCTTTGTGTAGGTTTACTCTTTGAGACGTCACTGTGGCCTTTACTAAGGAGAGATGGGCATTTTCACTATTTACAGAGCGCTCAAATGTTTAAAAATATATATATATCAGTAATGAAAGCAGTTATGCTGCGATCATAATAAACAAAATTACAAAAACACTGTGCTTACATACTGACATCTGTTTTTTCTCTTTGTATTTTTGCAAGACTGTGACAAATTAAACAACAAAATAAAGTAATGAAAAATCTGCCATCCTGGATTGAACTTTGTTTCACCCTAGAAAGGCTTAAAAAACAAGGCTTGAACTTTTGAACTTACTGTATAAAAGTTATGTTGATGCTTATATGTTATTTACTTATACCCTCTGAATATTTACCAATTATAATTATTATTATTACAATTATTTTAGGTGAAACGCTTCCCCTACAAATTCTACATGAAAAACTATGGTCACTGACTCGTGACAGCTTAAACCTGACACTTTAAATTATGTCAGCTTGGCCCCAAAAATTTAATTTGGCATGGTGTTATGCTACACTCAATGAAGTCACTAATTAGGTAATTGCACACAGTTCATAAAAACCCTGCAGAGAATTCTGCAGACTGAAGAGGGCAGCCTGCCAAAAGTCTGTGCCCCCCCCCCATCACATCCCAAAACAGTTCTGAATGCCTCAGCATCTTTGCACACTTGGACCTCTTCAAGTACCATTTCTTTCACCTGAAACAGCAGAGTGCAAGATGTTACATGAGAACAGTATAGGTCTGTCATTCACCTCATATTCTCTCACACATACACACCTACTGACTAGTGTGTACGCTGTGAGACTGCTGTCACAGTGCCTACGGCAGGGCAGATGTCCCTTCATATGGACCAAACCAGAGAGAAGAAACAGCTTAGATCTCATTAGCAAATTACTACATCAGTTCATCAGTATCCACACCATGGAGCAGCCTCAGGCTCTTCCACCCACGCCCCATCAACAGCTTTCATTCTTGTTCAGGAACCTTTGTCCTAATGTTCCTGAGCAACAAACAACAACAAAAGAAAAACCCAAAGCAAAACTTATAAATTACTCCAAATGGCAAGACCTTTCTGCTTGCATACTGAAAGGTTGCTCTCTTATGACACGTCTGTATTTTTTCCTACATGCATATTGCTCTTTCTCCTTGCATTTTTGTGAAACTAACTCCGTATAATGCTTCAGTTTAAACATTGCAAAAAAGGATACATTGTAGAAGTTTTATGTCTTGCCTATTTATCCTTGATTTGGGGCTAAAATATGTAGCAAAAATGCTCACAAAAGGATGTTATTATGATTTTTACCCAGAAGCTAATGTATATGTTAATGGTAAAATTTGGATTTAAGGATTTCTCAGTAGCTGCATAATGCCATATACATCAAACTTGTTTATTGCAATTTCTTGGAATGGAAAATAAACAGAAATGCTTATTTTGCTGTTAATGTATTAAGAATAAAGAGAGCGCTGCATTTCTGATTAGACCGACATTTTCACTTGAAATTGCTTTCAGCAGCTCTTTATCTATCACTATGTTGTTTACCCATTCTGAAATAATAAGCAGGAAAACCTGGAAAAGACAGAATTTATAAATAAAGACCTTAAGACAAGCAAAAAATAAACCCAGTAAGGGGGGAAAAAAACAAAAAAACAGAAAGACATCAAAACAAGCTTAAAAATATAGAAAATCTGCTGAGCTTTTGGCTGTTTTTGTATTAATTTTCAGTTCAGCAGCAAACACCACACTCATCAACAGATGAAGTGAACATTTTTTAAACAAAAAATGATTTTTTTTTCTCTAAAGCACCTGTCACAACAACAGTGTCCAATTTCAAAGCTTTGTGCATCTACTTGCTTGATTATGTACTCATGAACTCATGATTTATGTGTCTGCCTGCCAGTCAGTTTACATGGTAATTAACAGTTCTCCATACATGTTAATGACCATTTAAATTTGTGCAGCATGTAATTTTGTCTGATTTACTGGAGCTCACAATAACATAATAATAATAATACAAAATATTCATCAAGGATGCAAATCAAAATTGGTGGGTCCCCAATTGAGGCCAGTCATTAACACGCAGCACACAGGCCAAGGTAGCACCACACAGAATATGATTTAAATTGGATTTTTTTTCTTCTTATATTTCCATTTTGATTCTGCTTCTACAAATTATCTTACAACTCATGAATTGACAATTGGAGAAGCACCCCAGAGCCATGAAAGTTGTTCCCATAGAAACTGCTCTCAACCTGTCATTGTTCTTTGTCACAAAGTCACCAGTTTATGCTTGGCTGCTAAATGAAAAGGATGTAATGTGAATAAGTGAAAGTTACATTGGGGTGTAAGGCTGCTGCTGAGACATGCAGAGGTCAATCATTCTTGAATAAAGCCTCTTTACAAAGCTAAATCTGTGAATAACTTTCATATCAATTTCTTTTTATGCACACCCATGCCTCTTCATTCTTAAGTGCAACTTTTAACCAATTCACATCACATGATACTTATGAAGCAAAATACAAACTCAAGTTTCTCTTTCTAACGCTAGCTCAGGATTTGTGAGTAATGAAAACCTAATCACATTCCCTCACTGCGGTTTTCTTAGTGAGTAATCTATAAGAGATGTTATTCCTCGGTGTCCAATCAAAGCTGAACATTGATTCCTTCTCCAAATCAATGCTGCTGTGGCAGATTAAATTGTCCTTTTCGTTTAAAAAGTCTGCCCGGCAAGTCTGACTTGTCTCATTCTGAGAAGGATGATAAGAGAAACAGTTAAGTTCTGTGACTTGGATATGTGGAAGTAGTGAACGTGCAAGAGGTCCTTTATGAGACACAGTTAAGGTTTTGGACCATGAAACTTTTTTTTTTTTTTTTGAATATTGCCTCTGATGTTTAAACCAAATGATCATGATTTAGTTCAGGTACAGACTTTTAGCTTTAATTAAAGATGTTTTACAAGAGAACTGATTTAGCTATTCTAAAAATCAGTTCGTTTTTGTTTTCTTTTGTTTTATATTTAGAGACCCATTTCGAGGGGCTCAAGAGTAATTGGACAAACCTAAAAATATAACGATAGTTTGTATTTGGATGAAAATCTTTTGTAGTCAATAACTGCCTTAAGTCTGGATTCCATGGACGTCACAAAATGTTGTTTGCAATATGCTTTAGGTATTTATACATTTCCACTGTGTGTTGTATTTGTATTTATTTATTTGTCAGGCACCATGTACAGGAACATTAATATCCCCAAGACAAGTGATGCATTGTTCTAGATTTAGCTACAAGCTAATTTCCATTTGCACTCCCCAGGCAGATAAAGAACACAGAAACACCGAAATGAGGAACAACCGAGACTTGTACAAAGGGAACTGACAATTACAGCCTAACAAACTTAAAGACCTCAGCTGACATATGTCAAGCAAAATCACACACATTCTAATGCAACACCCAAGTCTCATTGAAATCACACAAATCTTCTTGCATACCAAAGCATCAGCAACATCAAATTTATGTAGCATTAAAATGCATCTTGTGCAGTTTTGTAGCATTTGGCTGAATCTGAGATGGAGTACAGCTCTACACTACAGAATTCATCCTGCTACTTCTATCAGCAGTCACATCATCAATAAACACTAGTGGCCCGGTCCCACTGGCAGCCCATGCCATAATATTGCTTTCGCCATGTTTGACGGATAATGCGGTGTGCGAGCTGTTTCTTTCCTTCTCCATACTTTTCTCCTCCCATCATTTTGGTGCAAGTTCATCCTGGCTTCATTTTTTTTTCTTTTAGATGTTTTCTTGCAAATTCTAATCTGGTCTTCATGTTCTTGAGTGTAACCGGTGTTTTGCATCTTGTTGTTACCCTCTGTATTTCCATTCATCAAGATGTCACAACTGCAGAACTTGACAATTATACCTTCTTTTTTTTTCCATAACTTTGCAGACTTTTTTAGACTGGTTTGTACTTTATTCTAAAATGTTTTCATTTATGAAGGTGTCTCTTGATTGTAGACTTTGACAAAGATACCCCTACCTCCCCAAGAGTGTCCTCGACTTGATTAGATGTTGTGAAAGATTTTTTTCTTAACCATGACCAGAATTTGCGATTGTCTTCTTTAGTTGTCTTCTATGGTCCTTCAGGCTTTTTGGTGCTGAGCTGGCCAGTGCATCATTTCATTCTAAGGA
>JAMQGT020007898.1:0-62134 GCA_024447675.2 Pterophyllum scalare
GCTACAATAAATTTTAAAAAATGAATTAAAATCGCCTAATATTTATAACACGACCCATGAATAAGGCCGTAAGTGCCATGCTTGTTGACAATATTTAAACTAGGATAATATCATGTCACCTCTACTTTATCACCCTGAATAACTTAGATTGACCATTTAGGATTTGAAACTGCAACTTATTAACTTGCACAGGTACCCTAACCCTAACCCCTTTTCGATATTATTAAACGTTCTTTCTCTAGTTTGAATATTTCTCACACAAAGTTGTAAAATTGATAAAACTCGCAGAAAGACATTTAAGGTAAGCTGAGAAGATATCATACAACAGGGTCGAGGGCTCCCTATGAATTCCTAGCTAGATTAGATATGTCATATTTCTTGGGTTTCCCCTTTGTTCTAAAAACCTCGTCCCCGAGCTCTTTTATTTACAGCACTTAAGAGCAGCATTTTAACTGACTCGCCAGCATGAGGCTTAGCGTCCAGAGAAGCATTATTCACTTGGACAAAAAAAAAAAAAAAAAAAAGAAACAAATGTGACAACTGCATACACACCACATTCGCACAATTCTGCAGAGCCTAAGTGGCAAGTCCAGCACTATTAGTTACTGATGAAAAATGAGGGCAGGCGGGATAACTGTTAGAGAAGAGAGAGTGAGGAGAGCAGAATGCAGGGGCAGTCCAAGTGAGAGGGGAGAAAATCAGGAGAAGTAATGGAGTTCTTTGCAAGAGGGAGAGAGAGAGAGAGAGGGGAGGACAGGAAGACGAGAGAGAAGCAAAAATTGGTAAAGCGCGACACAGGGACGTGGCTGTGGTGCAGAAACGAAATGCAAGAGAAATCAGCAGGGATTGTGAGAGAGAGGGAAGGAGAGAAGTCAGACAGACACTAAAGAATTAAGAGAATGTTAGCAGACCGAGGAGACACAGAGAGAGAGAAAGGCAAGAGCATGTAGGTGTGCATAATTCTGCAGTTAAGTCTACGCGTGTGTGCGTACCTGCGTGTATCCGTGTGTGTGTCTGGTTTTGTTTGTGAGCTAAAGTGCAAAAAGTATGTTAACAGTACGAGGGGCATTTCACTCTACTGTTAACATACTTTTAAATGTACTGCTGTATAATATTGTACAGCTCCTTCAGAATTTACTCAGACTTTTTTTGTCTCGCGCAAAAACAACAGTTTTATATATTTTCTTTAATCAAAGCTCAAACTGGGCCCCTGCACACGGGGAGGGGGTTACTCAAGGACAGATTAAAGGAGCTGGGGACTGAACTACTCTACAGGCCAGGAGCTTCTTTTGGCTACTTCCTTGATCACAGTGGATAGATCCATATATTTGATTTGGCAGATTTTTATGCCAGATGCCTTTCCTGATGCAAGCCAGGGATTTGTGCCTCCTCCCGTCTTGAACCAGAGATCTTTGAGCGTTAGGCAAATGTGTTGATGCTACATTGTGGACGTCTGCAACATAAACCTCCCTGTGTTCCCAGGACCACGGTGACCTAAATAACTGTGAAATGGAAAAATGTGGGAACCTCCAGGGCTTTCCCCAGAGCATAGCATCCACTGACACTGAGTAACCCAACATTTAATTTCTTCATCAGGGAGGTAGCCAAAATTGAGAACCGTTCCACTTGAGGAATCAGAGGTCCTCTGCACAGTGTGATGAAACCTGCTGAAAGGACCACCAGCAGCCCTGAATTGGTCCTTTATGATAGAAAAGGTAGACAGAAGCCGTGTGAAAGGCACGTGTCAGATTGATTGTCAAGTGTAACGAACTCTAGGAGCACAAGGAAAAAGATTTCCTGTTTGAATATATCAGGATCACCATCACAACTGATGGCATGATGGAGTATGATGGAGGTTTTAAGGGCATAGACATCTGCAAGGAGACCCCAGGGTATACCCACAACTCCACTGGAGCGATCAGACACTCCCATCTGGCCTGGGAACACCTGAGGATCCCCCAGGGGTTACTGAAAAGCAGAGCTAGGAAGCGAGGACATCTGGAATATCCTGCTTTAGCCTTTTGCCACCATGACCTGACTTCAGAAAGTGGAAAACAACGAATGTTTGAAAGAATCGATGACAGTGCCAAAACTAAACTTTTGGTAGAACATCAGGCAAAGTCATCAGCTGGCTATAGGCCAAGCTCCTACAGGCAAAGCGCGACGCTGTAGGGGTCTTTCGGACCAGTAGTGACACGGTTAGATCAGAGAGTGAATGCAGTTCGATACTGAAAGATCTACGAAATGGGAAACATGCACCTTTCTGCGCCACTGTGACCCCGGGTATAAAAGCTATTCTGGCAGGGTTTCAGCACAGGTATCTGTCTTTCCTTGAGCTGCTCAGAAATTAACTCTGTATAACATCTGTGGACATGAAGATGTCAGTGCAAATACACTTACCATCATATGTGACACACCTTGACAGGATCAACCACAAAGAATGGGACAAAGGGCAAAATCCAGGTGTGCTAAGTCAAAGTAAACAACTGTCCAAAGGCGTCTACAAAGTGTTGAATCTGAATACTTTTGTATAGCAGAAATCCAGGTTTTTGATTTAAACAAATTTATTGTCACGCATGTGTGTTTTTATTCTTGTGTTTTGGTTCTGAAGTACAAAACCCTACATAATTTCGAAGGGCGCTGTATTCTGTGTGCATGCTGTGTGTCTAACATAGCTCGTTTCTTTCCATAAATCCAGGAACTTTAATCTGCAGTGTTCCAAAACAGGGAACGACAACTTCGAATTTGTACACTTGATATTTCAAAACCTTTTTCCAGCTGCTATTTTCAATAACCAACAACAACAAACAAACAAACTGACCGCTTTAAGCATTTTGTAGCCCCTGAGGCAACTTTTAAATTGGTTTGTTCCTCAGAAACATTCCAGCACATTGAAGAAGTGTTGCAACTGAAGGAAAAAGAGAATACAGGAAAGTTACGTGAAGTTAAAAGAAATTACATCATTTGATACATACCTACAATTTAACCACTAAAACCAACATAAACACCAGTGACTAAAAAGGTTTACAAACTGTACACCACAAGGCTGCAGGAAGATACAGGATACTTGACAGTGACAGTGTGTGTGTGTGTGTGTGTGTGTGTGTGTGTGACATCCTCCCACTGTATGCACAAGAGGAAAGCTGCAGAGAGGGTCATTGACTGTCTGTCTGGATCACATGTAATTACAGTTCTCAAGGCTGGTATTGCCTTGCTCGAGGGCATACTTTAGCCCAACACATCGGCATGACGGATTAAAAGTGATCACAGAATCCACTTTGCATCACCGTGGAGCCTGTCGGCATTTAAAGCAGAAAGCAGCACTGTTGTTTCTTCCTCTCCTTTCTCGCTTGCGATTGTGCAAAGATTTAATTTCCAACTTCCCAAAAAAAAAGAAAAAAAAAAGGCAGTAACCATAACCCAAATTTGGAGACTGGAATCAAAGTGCAATGATTATGTTTTTAAATTGAAAAGAATGGAGATTTAAAAGACTTTCAAGTGCTTGATGGGGGTAGGGATGCTCATGTGTGGGTAGATATTACAGCTGTTTTGACATTGAGGAAATCTTTTTTTTTTTTTTAATCTCTGATTTTTGTTTTTAATTAGTCCAAACAGTGACATGTAGCACAGGCCGGGAACACTGCAGCTATGTGTCTTGCACCGGAAACCCCGCATTTTAACTAGACACTCTTTTGTGACATGCCATCAGCCTCCTCCCTCAAACCCCGCTCTCTCTAAAAGCACATTACTTAGCATAGCATTGATTGACGATGAACTAGCATGAAATGTTACCAAACACTCTGGCTGATGCCCTTTTTGTTAGCTTTCCTGCTAATGTCCATGGCCATTTATACTTGCCAATGTGCTAATCAGAGCAGAAGAAATGTTTTGCTTTAGGGAGGGAAGTTTTGACTACACTGTGGCCCTCTGCCATCTAGCTCAAAGACACACACACACACAGCACACATCTTAATTACATTTGATTCCACAAACTGTATTAACAACTCACATTAACTCAACTTACAATCCCCTGGAGGTTTTCCCCAATCTCCTTCTTACCAGTATAACTTAGTAGCAATGCATTACTGCAGTCGTCCACAGCTGGAGGGATTCAGAGATGTAAGAGTACAGCTTTGTGTGTAGATAGAGGTGCTAGAAATTCTCAGTGGATGCATCATGTGTAGTAGCTACTTTTCTACCTCTAGTGCATGTAACCAGGCGTGGTCTTCCTGCTTGCAGCAAGCTGGGATTTAGTTTCTTCTTAAAAACTCCTTGAACAGCTGGTGAATGAATGTGCTGCAGTCACGCTGCTCGAATCTCCATTTAATCGACCTACTAGGATACTGAGGGTAGATCTTTTTTTAATCCACAAATTTCAGCTTTTTTCTGTTTTAACTTTACCAAATGTCTATTTTATGGGTTGAGACAATATTCTTTTTTTTTTTTTATGATAAATCACCCAATTAGGCATTGTCATGAGTAATGGAAGCATTTTGTTCTCCTGACTCACAATTTCAATTTAAAGGCAGCGTAAGATGCTGATGATGCACCGAGCTAAATTAACTGCTACATCATGTAAAATGCAGTGTTGTTTTCCAGTAGTTCAAAAAGAAGAAGCAAAAAGCAAATCTACAGTGTACCAGTGAGCTGCTATTACATATAGGAATCTGTACAGGATGGTGGGGTTGAATTAGTATCTGTCTCTGCTAAAAAGCACACCTATCATGTCATAATTATCATAGTGAGACACACTGCAGTGTTAGCTTAACAGTCTGTTGTGTCTTGATGTTTGACTAAAAGTAAGTAAAAGCGCATGTGTTTTGGATGTACTCGTGTGTGTTAAAATGTGGGGTAAATGAGCTAAAGTTACCTCTTAAGATGTTAAGCTTTGTCTCAAAGGTGGCTGGGTGCATATACATACACACATAAGCACATATACATACTAACGTTCAGCTAAGGCTAATAAATCTGCGCGAAGGAACAGAAGACATGGAAATGCACGCAACAGTTTATAGTCCATAAATCAAATTACAACTCTTCTTACCAGATGGCTGACAGATATTTTAGTGCTGTTGCTAATTTCTGAGGGCTTTGTTTTGTTTCTAGTATGGGACATCTGCTTCACTTTGAATAACATCTACCTGTGCCCTGAAAGATACCGTGAGACTGAACTATATTAAGATGAATAAGTAATTGCTGTTGATCAGTATCTGAGACAGCTATCACTAATGGCAGCAGACAGTTGATTATGTGGTTGTCTTGCAACTGTAGTACCCACCAAACTCAAAATCCTGTGTGATCAGGATCAGAGTTTTATCAGTGACTTGCCTTTACGAGAATTTGCTGAGTCTTGTTTTTGTGGTTATTTGTCTTGTGAACGCCACGCAACTGCAGAGCGTAGTTCACACACCTTTTTGTTTGCCACTACATCACCTAGAATATGGCACGACCGCAGAGACCATGGTCCGTGAGTAAAAATTGCAGCAGTTGCCTGACACCAAACCACACCTTTGTTTCTGTCTAATTTTAATGCAGCGTGGTGCCTCTTTTCCACCCTCCTCTCTCCGACAGTTTTTCATTGGATCTGACACTGAACATAACCTGTAAAACCCTTGCCTCAGCGATGTCGGGGAGACGGGGAGGAAGGAAGGAAGAAAATGGTTTGACATAAGGAAAATTGTAGAGTATGAAAACACCAGGCTGCACAGAAAAGGCAAAAGAAAATGAAAAGAAGTGCTTGTTAGCACCTTACTGGCCCAAGTAACTATAAGATGACACACCTGACTGATAATTAGTCTCAAGGGCATTAGTGCCTCTGAGTGTGAGACACAATGTGTGTGGAAGCATCCGTAAATGCAGGTCTGGGAGTATTTGTGAGAGTGTTTGTGGATTAGAGAGAAAAGATAACACTTTCTATAGCTCTGAGTGTGTGTGTGTGTGTTTGACTACAAGTGTACTGTGTATGTGTGCAATAGAAAAGAGGGCAGAGGCCTGTGCATGTGTCCAAGCTAATGGGTATCCTGGCACACATAATCAGAGCCGTTAATCACAGAGAGAGGAGAGAGAACGAGAGATTAAGAAAAAGAAAAAGAGGATTCCACCTATGATAAAACGAGGTGGCAAGGAGCGAGAAAAAGAGGTTCAAAAGTCAATAGTGGTGGAAAGGGAGGGAGCAGAAGGACAAAATTGGACTGGATTGCCATTTCATTTGTTACGTGACCCATTTGGCAGTAACCACATCTACCGCCCCCAACCACCAAAAAAAATAAATAAATAAATAAAATTTTTTTAAAAAAATGCTGAATTGAATTTAATAGGGGAAGGCAAAAGGAGACTGGAAAGGACACAAGTCAGTGAGAGGAGGAGATGGCAACATATGTGTTTGTAGATTTTACTTGTAGTCAAATAACTTATGTCATTGGTAAATATGTGACTTTTTTTTCATATTATGTTTTTTTTTTGTTGTTGTTGGTCTAAGCCACTTACGCTATTTGGTTAAGGCCAAAATAATTGTCATAATTATTATGATCAATATTGAGATCACAATTATTTGCTGATTTTAGTGACAAAAGTGTTCTTATTGCACTTTGATGACATAACACATAAATAAAATTATTTGTATAAATAAAATAAATAAAATTAGTTGTATAAATAATTTAAATAAAATTACTTTTATAAATAAAAGAATTTAAATAAAATTATTTATATAAATAAAATAATTGTTAAGCAAAATGACTCAAAAATGTGCACAGAGGTTGCCCCTGGGCTTAAAACACCTCACCAGCTTAGGTAGTTAAAACAGTTTCTCATCCCGGTGCCGTGGCTGTGAGCGTCAGGAAACCAAAACAAAAAGCAAAAACACTTCAGTTAAAGTGGGAGAAGCCACATTTGCTAATCATTAATCAGGATATATAACTTTATTATGCAAGTCAATGTCCCCTCTGTTAATTAGCTCATCAGTGGCAAGGCATGTTTATTTGTTCATTAAAAAGGGTAACTTTTATTGCATTTTAAAATAGCCCAAAAGACACACATTATGGTATTTTAATGGTGTCTCTTCAAAGCATAGATCTTAAAGGACAGATCTGTCCTTTGTCATAAACCTATTTGTAATATTTGGCATAACATAGTTGGAAAAGAACATACGCATATCAACAGATCCAGCCCCTTTCTGTGAAAAATAAAATATATTTTTGTATAATTTATTTAAAGCGATTTTAATCAATAGCTTTAGCCTTAGCAATATTTCTCTGTGTGTTTGTGAAAGTGAGAATGTGTGCGCGTGTTTTTGTGTGGGTGTGTGAAAGTTAAGGTAATTAGGTAATCAACAGCTGTGCCAGACAGGCAGGAAGCAGCTTGTTAAGGAGCTGAAATGGAGATGGAAACAGATAATGAGAGAAAAGATAGGTGGTATGGGCAAGATATAAACAGAAAGAATGAAAAAGCTGGTGGAAAGGATCACAGCAGGAGAAAGGAGAAAGGCTACAGGAGCAGAAGGAGACAGTGGGAGAATGATGGGAATATACAAGCGATACTAAGGGAGAACAGGGATATGCAGGAGATGTATCAGATGTGAGGACAGGTGCTGCTGTCAGCTCTAAAATACATGTAAACCTTTTATTGACAGGGGGAACCAATTACTGACAGCTTGAAGGGAAGGAAGTTTTTCACTGTCACACCAGGAAACACAAATAAACTTACACGAAGAATCTTTCTTTTCTTTGCCTTTTCCCCGTGTCAGACCCCTGATGTTTCCACCTGTGGGTGGCATGATGAGCCAACTTGTGAGTGGATAAGAACAGGACCACAGGAGAGCGGCAGCTATAGCTGCGGGCAGAAAGGTCACTAATTTGAATCCAAAGTTGGGGAGACGTAAATAAAAAATGGGTTATATCTAAATATTACAGTAAAGTGTCTGTATTGACTTCTTCCTTACAGTAAAACTGATGCTGATGGAACATTAAAGTTCTTTTAATTTGTCTGTTTTTAAAATAGTGGGTGCCTTTTAAGCTTTGTAATGAAGTCTTTTAGGATCACCTCAGATGGTAGGGTCAGACTTTGCTATTAACAACATGAAAGCATCCATCCTGCCTTGTATCAACAGTTCAGGTTGCTAGTGGTGGTGAAATGTTGTGGGGGATATTTTCTTGGCACATTTTGGGACCCTTGGTACTAACTGAGTATCGTTTAAATGCAACAGCCTACCTCAGTATTAGTGCAGACCATGGTCACCCCTTTATGACCGCAGTGTACCCATCTACTGATGGCTGCTTCCAGCAGGAGCTCCATGCACCGTGTCACAAAGCTCAGATCATCTCAAACTGGCTTCTTGAACATGAAAATGAGTTCACTGTACTCAAATAGCCTCCACAGTCACGGATCGCGATCCAATAGATTACCTTTGAGATGTAGTGGAACGGGAGATTTGCATCGTGGATGTGGATGCTGTCGTGTCAACATGGACCAAAATCTCTGAGGAATGTTTCCAGCCCCTTGTTGAATCTGTGCCACAGAGAATTAGGACATTTCTCAAAGCAAAAACTACCTGGTACTCACAACGTGTACCCAATAAAGTGGCTGATGAGTGTACATTGAGAGGGAGAGGAAACCAAACTGACAAACACACCGCACTGGGTCTATGAACTGCACAACTTCACTTTACAGCAGGAAGAAACACTGAAAGAGGGCTAAGGCAAAATATTTATTTTCAGCTGTGAGCGAATACACCGACGAGCCACAACAGTGTGCTCACGGCATCCACGCAGCTATTAAAAGCCATTTAGATTATATCAAAACAGTTCAAAAAGGAGTTGATGATGCTATGATAGTTCTCAAAAAGATCAAAATGATTGACTGGAGCACTGCATGAATAAAGGCTTGATTGAATGAGTTCTTAGTGCTATCTCTATTTTAAGACTAATGTCATTTATCAAACTGTTAAGACCTGCACTTAGGGGAATCAAAACTTTGAATAAATTGCATACTTGTATACTTCCCAGTAGCCATGACGAAAGGACAACACCATACTGCCAGATGTCCTGACTAGAAGTCCACATGGTGAAGATACGGCCAGTCTTTATCATAAAAGAGCTGTTTAGGTATCCACATATGCTATAAGGTCTATTCAGACAATGAAAAAAACGTGTGTAACTTCACCATCATCGTGGATTTGGAATCAAACAATCATGATGTGATTGCAGTGCAGATGTTCAGCTTTAATTCAAGAGGTTTAATGAAAGCGTCGCGTTAACCCTTTAGCACAGAGCGCATCACGTTTGCACAAGTGCACTTTGCATTACCGCGCTTATGCGATGGTTTGTCCTATTGGAGAATTTCCAGTGATTTCTGAAAGCCGAGAAATTGTGCGTCACAGCCGGCATGTGAATATCACAGTAATTTCACTCGCGCTGTTGCCGGCAGCCCGCAAGTCCGCTCCTTCCTCCACACATATGGAAATGTGGAAAAACATGGAAAAAAGTAACGATGTCATCGGTGTTAAAACCTTTTAGGAATTACAGTTCTTTTTGCACGTAGCCCCTAGAAACAGAAATGTATTTGGAGTAATGGCCGATGGCCAGAGCTGAAAAATAAAGCCAACTCAGAAGCAGCAAAAACTGCAGTTCTTCTATGTGCTACTTGAGACTGGCTCCAATAGGGAGATCATCCTCACAGATGTTAAAGTGTCCAACTTTACAGCATTAAAAATGTAGTGTTAGCTGATAAATGGGCACCCCACCCTTTCATCCATATAAGGTAACTTCTGGTTCCAAAACACCAACATAACTGTGACCAAAACCAGCGGGTGACATCATGGTGGATACATCTGTCTGTCGTTTGGAATAAATAAAAAAACTGGACCATTAAAACCTGGGATGGCTAAGCATCTCTCCAGACATATGTGATTGTATCAACAGAAATGCCAGGGAATAGATGCCACAATGCTGTGACATTTGATCAACATGTCTCCTCCTGGAAGCGTCATAAAAACAGATTTTAAGATGCAACCTTGACGCTGATCCTATCTTCTTTCAACTCCCTGCAGCTCTCAAAGAAAACCACAATGCATCAACTCTTAACCTTTGTCATTCCCTCTCTGTGTTTCATTTCCTCTCTCCATCATTTCCCTGCTGGTGGCTAAATGTTAAGAAGACAAGTATTTGCTGGATCCTCAAAGCGAAAAACGTCTCACAGACCAACTCCCTTCTTTTCTTCGATCCCCATCTTACCCTCCCTCTGTCTTTTTTGTCAATTTCTTGCCTCTCAACCAGGCAAAACAGCCGCTCGTCTCCTTTTTCTCCATCCTTTAACTCCCTCTGTAGCAATCCTCCCCCTCTTTTTGTTAACTGCTAAAAATATAGCCATTCTCCGGAGCAATGAAAGAAAAGGACGCAAATTCTTTTTTTTCCCCTCACATTTGGTTTCCCGTTCTATGTCCTTCCCATTGCCCTCTTCGTCATTCCTTTTCCGTCAACCGGTTATTAAAGTAATGTTGATCTTTTCCTGCTTGTGCTATAGCCACTCCTTTCTCTACATGCTTTTTTAAATGAAAAAGCTGATCTTAAACATCCCCGTCCTTCTTGTAACACTTAACAAATTTGGATAACCACCCCTTTAGCCTGTCATATTGCTATCTTATCTGCATGCAGATCGTTCAGTTGTTTAGTCACTGGTTGAACCCATTTGATATCAAACAACTGTGTTTGACTTTTTTGGATCATAATGACAACAGAAGCTACACAAATGACCCTGATTAAAAGTTGACGTACCCCGGTTTTGCCATGATAACATAGATATAAGTTGACACACACGGATTTAAATGGCTACTAAAGGTAACCATCCTCACCCAAGATCTGTTTGCTCATGATTAGTGTGTGTGCATAAAAAGTCAGTGAGTTTGCAGGAGAAGATAGTTGAACTCTATAAAACAGGAAAAGGATATATAAAGATATCCAGGGAATTGAGAATGCCAATCCGCTGAGTTTAGACCTTAAATAAGAAATGGAAAATGAGGGATTCTGTTGAAACCAAGCGATGGTTTAGACCAGGGATCCTCAAATTCCAAGCCTCGAAGGCCGGTGTCCTGCAGCCTTTAGCTGTGTCCCTGAGCCAACACACCTGAATCAAAGGGCTGAATTACCTCCTCAGTATGCAGACAAGTTCTCCAGAGTCCTGCTAATGACCTCTATTTTTGACTTTGCAGGACACCGGCCCTCGAGGCCTGGATTTGAGGATCCCTGGTTTAGACCAACAAAAATTTCAGAATGGGATGCAAAGAAAACCCCACAAATAACTTCAGCTGAAATATAGGACTCTGAAAAAAGAGGTGGGGTTGTTTCAAGTTGCACCCGTAGAAAAATGGACTGCATGGTTGAGTTGTCAGAAGAAAGCCATTACTGCACCAGTGCCACAAAGCAGCCTGCTTACAGTGTGCCAAAGAGCACAGAGATGAGCCTCAAAACCTCTGGAGCAAAGTTATTTGGAGTGCAGATACCAAAACTGAAGATCTTGGCCTCTGATGAAAAGTACACCATCCCTACTATGAAACATGGAGGTGGATCACTGATGTGTTAGCTATACCAGCATGTGGAACTTGGTCAAAATTGATGGCAAGATGAATGCAGTGTATCAGAGAAGACTGCACTCATCAGCCCAGAAGCTGGGGATGGGATGCACTTGGATGTTCTAACATGACAACGATCCAAAACTCCAAGGCCAAGCCATCCTGTCATTGGCTACAACAGAAAGAAAATGGAGGTTCTGGAGTGGCCAGCTCAGTCTCCTGATCTCAACATCATTGAGTCACTTTGGGGAGATTTCACACATGCAGTTCACGCAAAACAGTCTGAGAATTTATAGGAGCTGGAGGCATTTTTTCCAAGAAGAATGGGCATCTTTGCAATCTGAGCAAATAAAGTGCCTCAATTGACATTGTTAAAGGAGGAAATGCACCGTATTAAGAACTGGGGTATATAAACTTTTGATCAGGGTCATCTGATGTCATTATGATGGCTTATAAATGGCTTCACCCAACCACTAACCATGATTTTTTTAAAAAAAGGTTTGGGGTTATCATTCTCTGAAAAGGTATGCAAACATTCATGCAAAACTGTATAATATGGTAAATAAATAGTGTGTGAAATAAAATTTTATTATAGAATAATGTAAGGTCTGAGTAAATAGTGTGGAAAATAAACCCTGCTACAATTAATGTCACTTTCTCTGGAAGTCTGCCTGTGTTTGGGTATGCTGTACAAGTGGGAATGGTGGGAATGCTCTGTGTGAAAAAGCAGTTTTATTTATTCATTTCCATATGTCAGCTGGATGCTGACGAGGTGGGCTGCCAACAGAGTGGGAGGAGTAGGAGCAGAGGAAGATTGGTTCCTTCTGGCCAACTTAAATATCCCCACATGCACATTCACCCCCACCAGGACATTCGCCACAAAGCAGTACTTCCAGAACGTCTGAAGAAAAGACATGCGAGGTGCTCCTGTGCATGAATCCAGACAGGATTTTCCAGGGATACAAAGGGAGAGGAGTGGGGTTTGTGTTCTTCTACCTATCCTACAGCTCACACTTCACTGCCATACGCAGATTTCAAGTGGAAAAGTTTGGATAAATCAATCTGCTCCACCTGAGCTCAATAATCCAGAGAATTCCCCGACCTCCCAGACCCCACATGCTCCCCAGACATATTTCAGAAGTTTGATCCTGTACCAGAACGTACTGATTCTCATTTAGCTGCCTCACACTGATTCGACTGCCTAAACTTATGCTGTACTGTTTGTTTTTTGTTGGTCTCCTCGAACCTGCTAATTTTGGGGGCCTTGGCAGATTATGTCGGTCAATACTGAAATGAACTCTCTGCATCTGTTTATTCAACAGTGTTCCATTTTCATCAGTGCATTATTTGCGATATTCAGCGTTGTGCTAATTGGCTCCAAGTTTGCCATTTCAACAATATCCAGCAGTCTGCTAAAGCCAAGGCTACACTAGTTCATCCAGAACCTTCTTCCGTCGTTTTCTTTTCTATCCACTCCTTGCTCACTGAAAGATAATCTTCTGTCCCACATTCAAACAAAGTAAAGCGACTTTTAATCTTCTGTCTTTCCTCTTCTTCTTTCAGCAGATCCTTTTAGACTCCTCCTGGGAGACGGAGGCTTTCGGTCCCCACAGTTTGTTTGTGTCATTCTTTCACTTGTGCATGCTCGAGAGCTCTCAAGTCAAGGACACAAGCTTGGTTTTTTTGATTTACATGATAAAAAGAATTAATTAAACAGCAGCAATGGAGCCCTAGGGTTTCCATCACCTATGGAGGGGAGAAAGGCAAAAGTAGGAGGGCAGAATGAAAAAGTGAAATTGACTGGAAAAAGGAGGGAAAGGAAGGACAAAAGGGGGAAGAAATGAGAGGTGGGTGAGAGTGGAAAGAAATAGCTCACAAGTTATACAGTGAAAAAAGAGAGGGAGGACATGAGGGACACAATGAGAGAAGGATTGGGAATAATAGAGCAAACAGAGGAAAACAGGAGAAAAAGATGAACAAAAAAGCACTGGGATATCTCCAACATTTGACACCTTTCCCGAACACACATAAACACATGCACACAAGAGACAAGGAGTTAGTGTTGGCATCGGCACAGCCACTCGCTCCATGACACTGTACATCTCTAAGGAGAGGGACTCAAACACGCAAGGGTCCGCGTAGGTCGCCTTAATTAGCCACACATCCGGTTACGCAGGCTCCCACGGGGTTTAACAGGGGCATAGAGGGTGAGGAGACGAAGAATGGGGGAGACAGAAAGGAGGGAGAGAAGAGGGAGTGTGAGGAAAGGGGAATAAGCCAATGGGATTGCAAGGTTATTTAAAGCATGGCCTACAAAAAACATTCAGAAAAGTCCAGAGTGTGTGTGCGTGTGTGTGCGTGTATGTGTGCGTGTGTGTGTGTGTGCGCGTGTGTGTGTGTGTGTGTGTGCGCGTGTGTGAGTGTGTGTGTTTACATTTGAGTGCATCCATGAAATGTGACCCATGATCGAGACGGGCGCCATAATCGTGTGAATAAGAATGTGTGCACATCTACATACATTTGCACTTCCATATGTGTATTCCTTTGAGCTCTGCTCAGTGACTGAGTGTACCCAGGTGGCCAGGGTCATTTTAGTGAGTGACAGAATGATGCTAAGCAAGGCTGTACACATAAACCGCATCTATATCTAGGAGTCCTAATTAGCCAGCCTAGGTCATTGTTCAGGGCTATGATAGAGTGGCGAAGCATCGGAGAACTCACCAGACCACATGTAACGAACACAAGTTCTTCCTGTATCCTGACAAATCCTGCTTTATTCTATCTTCATGTCCTTTTTCCCCGGTAATTGATGGTTATCACAAATCCCTCTGTGCATGAAAACTGTCTTACAAGATAGAAAATCACAGGAGTATCCTTGTCACTTTTCTCTGTATTTGCTTTTTTACATAATTTGGGGGGAAAAAATGGCTATTGCGTAGTTTCTTAATTGGATAACTGTAAGACCTCCAGTGGGAGACGAGCCGATGGAGCCCACATTACAAGGACTTAAACGCATTCTGATTACCCCTGCTCCCAAATGTCCTACCTTGCAGGAGGACGGGTTTATTTTAAAACGTTTTATCCACTTACAGGTTTACCTGCAGCGTTGTTGGGAACAAAGACGCTAAAACTGGAGCAAAGGAAACTCCACAGCGCAGACGTTAAATCGTTTATGCCAGATCCTGAAGACTTTTAGACGTGAACTTTCTCTTTGGCTACTTGAGGACAGTTAGTTGGTGTTCTCATGGTGTAGTGTCTGCACTAATCCTTGCAGATGTGAAGGGCACATAGACATTCACATATATTACATCAAATATCACTGTTATTAATATTATGTCAATCAGATCCGTGCAGGATGCAAAAAGTATAACACTGGCATTAGAAGTCTTTCTTTGTATTATTTCTTTCCTCCCTGATTTTTGGCTTCCTGTCATTTTTTTTGCCTGTCTCTTCCCTTATCCTCATCTTTCCCTTTCTGTCATTTTTCCATCCATAGATACCCATAATCTCCCACTCCGTCCTTCCTTCCCTTGCCTCTGTTGTCAAAGTCCTCTGGATGTTTATCAGCTTTAAAACTCAGACATCTTTAAATCTCTTATCCACATTTAAAAACAAAAAGGCTAAAAGGCACACGTGTGGAGCATTAAGTGCTCGCTTGCAACCAAACAATTTTTCACGGTCAACATGCGACAAGAGCGCAAAGATAATATGGCATTGTCAAGCTTTTGTAAGCCAAAGAGACATGAGCAGAATTGAAATAGAAAAACAGAATAGTCAATCTTCAAGCAATCTTGGATGGGGTGGGGGGACAACTTAAAAACAGCAAAATAAACACAGGAAAAGAATAGGGAAGAAAAAACATCAGTGATGCTTCAATACAACGTAACGCAATCAAAAGCAAGTTTTTTTGAGGATGTGTGTGCACGGACAACATTTTGGTTCATGAAAAGAAAAAGAGAAGGGAGAAGGAAAAAGAAATAAGGACCTTTTCCACTGTGGTGGTGATTTCCTGAGCTCTTCTGTGTTCTTGGATTATTTTTAGGGACAAACTCAGTGGTGGAGATGTTGAGCTACAGTGCACAAAAGTCACCATTAAAACACTGGAAGCTAAATGTTTGGAAAAGCAGAACTGGTGGATGGCATTTGTGCAAAATGCTGAATAATTTTATTGGACTGCTGCTAAAATTGCACTTCATCTTGGAGAGACTCATTTTCTTTAGTCCCAAGATAAAATGGTGATATCAGGAAATTGGAGCTTGGAAATTATAAGCCCAATTCCAAAAAAACAAAAACAAACAAAGAAAAAAAATTTGTGATGCTCTGTTAGATGTAAATATAAGCAGAATGCAATAATTTGCAAATCTCATAAACATGTATTTTATTCACAGTAGAACACAGACAACATATCAAATGTTTTAAATGAGGGAAATGTCTAATTTCAAGAAAAAATATTATCGCATTTTGAATTTCATGGCAGTAACACATCACACAAAGTTGGGACAGTGCCATGCTTACTACTGTGTCTGATTTTAACAACAGTTCATAAATGTCTGGGAACTTAGGAGACCAGTGCCTGGACTTTTGGGACAGGAATGTGGCATTATTGTCTGTAATGGGAATCTTTTTCCTTTCACGATACACCAAATGTTTTCAACTGGGGCATGGTCTGAACTGCAGGCAGGCCAGGCCAGTTCAGCACCCAGATTCTTCTACTGCAAAGCCATGCTGTTGTAATGGATGCAGGATGCAGTTTGACATTGTCTTGCTACAATATGCAAGGCCTTCCCTTAAAAAAGACCTCATCCGGATGGGAGCATATGTTGTGTCTAAAACCTGTATATACCTTTCAGCACTGATGGTGCCTTTCCAGATGTTATAAATTGCTAGTTTCTTAAGCACAAATACACTCCCATACCATCAGAGATCATGACCTTTGAACTAAGCACTGATAACAAGCTAGATGGTCCCTCTCCCTGTCAGTTCAGAGGATGCAGCATGCATCCAATCTCATTGTACATTCTCTATAATGACAATAAAGGCATTCTATTCTATTCTATTCTATTCTATTCTATTCTATTCTGTTTTTCCAAAAAGAATTAGATTAGGCTGATCACAGAACAGTTTTCCACTTTGACTCAGTCCATTCTAAAGAAGCTTTGGGCCCAAAGAAGACAGCATGGTTTCTGGATCATGTTCACATACGGCGTCGTTGCACAACAGATCTTTCTCTGCATTTGTGGATGGCACCGTGAACTGTGTTCAGACAGTGCTTTCTGGAAGTGTTCTTGAGCCTACGCTGTGAAACATGACAGAATCGTGCCTGTTTATAATGCAGTTCTGTCTGAGGGCCAGAAGATGACCGGTATCCAACATTGATTTTCAGCCTTGTCCCTTGCACACAGAGATTTCTCCAGATTCTTGGAATCTTTTGATGGTAACATTATTCTCCAGCTGTTCCACAATTTGTAGCCATTTAAAAAACCATCTGCCCATTTTCAATTCTGAGAAAGTCTGCCTCTGTTTTCATGCTGTTTTTATAGCCAATCATATTACTGACCTGTTGTCAGTTAACCTAATCAGTTGCAAAAAATTTCTTCCAGCTGTTTCTTTTTAGTACTACTTACTTTTCCAGCTTTTTATTCCCATATCCCAACTTTTTTTTCTTTTTTTTTGCCATCATCAAATTCAAAATGAAATAGTAAAATGTCTCAGTTTAAATGCTTGAAATGGTTTCTATGTTCTATTGGGAATAAAAAATGGGTTTTTAAATCACTGCATTCTGTTTTTTTTTTTATATTTTACATTTTTGGATTTGGATATGTAGATGATTAAAGGTTCATTCAGTTTAAGATGATGCACTTTAATTATAATCAGACTGATTGAAAATAAAAATAAAAAATATCTTGTGCTAGAGATAAAACCTAACTTGTTAACCACCTAGTGCAGAAATAGTGCGACAGCTTCACACTGTCACGACATCCTTTTTCTGCAAAACTCTTCCTCACTTCAACTCGCTCACCCTCCTCATTCATTTTGGCAGACATCCCTCTCTCTTTGTATCCTTCCTTCCTCTTGCTGTGTTTTTAATCCCCAAGGGTGCCAACTGAGACAGCCAATATCTTGGCCCCAATGTTATGCATTTGTGTGTCTGTGTGGGTACCCCAGGCAGACTGTCAACAGTCCAACAAAAGCTCTCTGTTAAGTTAGTTTGTCTAAAACTGTACACTACTTAACCTCGTGCCCTGCAGATTTCCCTCTTCTTGTCTGGATTTAAACCAGGATGAGGCAAAGACTGGATCGTAGTTGTGTTTTTTCAGTGATCACTAACAGCACTTTGTCTGATATGGCTGCTGATTAAATGTAAACATACATATGCATCATGGGAAATAAGTCAAATCTGAAATGAGAGGCTACCTTACAAAATGTAGCACATAACCACACACCTTACAAACATAATGATCTATTGCAATCATGGTACTCATTTTCATTTTGTTGTGGGTAACATTGCGCTGAAAATGCCGGAAATTGTTATGTATGGGTGTATTACAAGCAAGCTAGTGGATAAAAGACACTTTCAAGATTTTTTTGGAACTGGAAAGACCAAATGGGACGAGGGATTTTGTTCAGCAAATGTAATTGATTTTGAATCAGATACCCTGCCAGCATTCACTGACTTTATTTAAACAGTCATATATTTTATTGTATTACTGCTAATGCAACAAGCCAGAGATGCCAATCTGTGAGGCACATTGCATTATTGATCTATTATTAAATAATTAGTCAAAAAATATATATTTGTGAAAACTTTAATTTTAGCATATAAGTCAGTGTATGTTTTATATATTTATATGTATCTGTATGTATCTGACCATTGTATCTATCATTTTAGATACAATGGCCACCACTCTGCATTTCAACAGCTGCAAATGTTTCTACTACTTTGTTTTTGTGCATACTTGCATATCAACACATAGCAGTAAATCAGGAATAGAAAACAGATGTGTCAATTCAGTATTTTGTGACATTTTATGTTTTTACCCCTGAGACACCTCCAGTTGGAGTTGAGCTGTAGTAAGTGTAGTCTGTCGGTCCAGTGTTCGCCTCAGCTGTGAAAAAAACGCTGGGTGTGTCATGAATTACAGGCAGACTCGCAGGAAAGCAAGACATCAAACACAAAGCAAACCTTCATTCAGGCCGATGATGGTGTTAAGAATAACAAAGTCCATGAAATGAAGAATAAAACTAAATCCACGGTGCTTAAAATTCAGGGCAGGAACACACGGGGAAGCCAACCGAGGCTGAGAGAAAGAGTGAGGGCAAGATGGCACAGAGACACCTGGCGGAAACCAGACAGAGTTGAAACGAATCAAGATAATGACAAAGGAGGAAGCAACATAAAATGTAAAAGGAGGAAATATTTTACCAATAAAAACAGGAAATTAATTACTGGAACACTGGACACAGGAGGGTAGAATGGTGTAAACTCATAACTCAAAGGACACAAACTGAGACTAAACCAAAACCTGACGGGAAAACATAGCAAAGAAGACTAGTGGATAAAAAGAAACCCCTAAACAAGAACCAGACAGAACAGCAAGAATCTAAAAACCTAAAACTCAAACCCCTGGGTCCAAGAGCCAGGACCATGACGGGGTGTCAAGAGTCCACATCTTTTAATTTTTGAGAAGGCTCTAACACTTTGTGAAAGGATGTGATAGGGCTGCTGTTTTTGAAGGTGTTTGTTAGCCGCTGTTAAACACTCTTTCTTTGAAGTGCGTCTAAAGTTGTCAGACTCAGCCAGTTAGCAAATAAACTCTCATATGATATGAGAGCATAATCAAATTGTTTATCAGAGGGAAAGTGTGATTTATTTATTTTTTTTTGGTTTCAGTTACTCAAGCCTAATGTTATCTGGCACAACGTTAGCTTATAATCAGCTGTTGTTATTTATCTGTTAAATGTTGATGCTTCAGAAGGATGCACACAGTGAGTTAAAAAGTTCAAATAGGAATTAGATTGATCGAGCTCTTAGCTGTGGCAGAGCCCGACAAAGACAGAACGCTCTACTTTGCTTTCGGTGCCACTGAAAAACAATGAGTATCTACTTTTAAATGATACAATGTCACATATTTTCTTGGGTAATTGCTTCTTTGTTCCATTCCAAGAGTAATTAAAAAAAAGAGAGAAATCAGTTTCACCATCTTGTAAGGCCACGAGTTGCTGTGAAAACTTGCTAAAGCACCTTATTTATAGTGCTAGCGCTGTAATGTACTCGAAGATGGTTCAACAGTTGGAGGAAATACTGCAAAATCATTAATTGGAGCTTCTTTTTTTTTATGACTGCCTCAGCAAACAAGTAACATGGAACAAAATACACAAATCAAAATAAACAGCACA
This sequence comes from Pterophyllum scalare, assembly GCA_024447675.2. Taxonomy (NCBI): domain Eukaryota; kingdom Metazoa; phylum Chordata; class Actinopteri; order Cichliformes; family Cichlidae; genus Pterophyllum; species Pterophyllum scalare. The sequence goes on from JAMQGT020007898.1 coordinate 19,958, forward strand.
TCCCTGTGCGGTGTGTGGAAAGTGCATTACCCCAGTTCTGGTATTGAATGAAGCCCATTAGTAGCGCTAATCTATAGACATAATCACGATCACAAAATACAGCACTGCTCCCATTCTGGCAGAATCATCATAAACTATGGAACAGTTTCCTCATATAACCTCCAATACAAGGTCATCTTGAGCCTGGTCCACTTCTGTGGAGTTCAGATGAGATCATTCAAATAAGGCTGAAAAACCTCAGCCTACTGCTTAAGCAGCACTATATATATATATATATATATATATATATATATATATATATATATATATAAACAGAAAATGACACAAAGAAAACATTTACTGGAAATATTACACATGACAAATGTATATTATAATAAAATTATATTACAGATCATGAATGGGGATGGATAAATGAAATATAACTTGAAATGATAATCAAAATGAATTTCCAACAAGAGAGGAATCTTGCTCGAGGGCGCCTCAATGGCAACGGCCTCCAAAAATCTCATTATGTTTCATTTTTTCAGAGCACTGGTATGCAGAGGCACACGAGCAGGGAGGCAGAACTGAGCAGACTGTCAACAGCACAGTGTGGATGGTGTATAATTAAACCTAAATGATAACAGAATTGTCAAATAGTGAGAAATGCACAAAACATGAATAATCGCTTAAAAATCGAAAATCAATGAAGAAATAATGAGAGCCGTGGAAGAACTTTGATCCAAACCTCCATATCCCAGTGCTTTAATAAAAAAAAATATAAGGTCACCTGGGACTTGATGATGGAACAGTAATCACAGTCATCATTATCAACAGCTTGTTTCTTTTTTTTTTGTAACCTATAAACATGCATGTAAAAGCACTATATATTTGAAACAGCATAAATAAACACACATGCACAGCCACACACCCACAGCATAGCCTACACTGTGGTTTTAATTACTGCATCCACTCACCAAGCATTTCCTGTTATACAATGAACACCGTATCATGTCGAATCATATTATATAATTAGAATAACAACGGGTAACAGGAATCGCTTCACAAGATTAATTGTCAGAGGTAGTAATCACTCCCTCCCTCTCATTCATAAAATGCACACTCAAAAATTCCATGTCCTAACCAGTAATATCTCATTAGAGCTTTATAGCGATCAGCTCTTTTAATTAGCCATTCCACCTACGCCATCACTGATAAAAGTATGTGATCTTGCCTGTTGTATGCTGGCAATGCTACGTATCCTATTACCGGATATGTGTATGTCTTCCCTGTAATTAAAAAAAAAAAAAGTCATTGCCGTTTCATTTGCGAGGCAGTTGTTTACACATTTATCTATCTGTGTATATCAAAACACTTGTATGTATTTGTGTTTGCTGAGTCATAATTTGTGCTTTAAGGCATCACTTTGTTTATAGTATCACTTTAAAAATGTGTGTACGAGAATATGAATGAGTGTGTGTGCTTGCATCTGTGATTATTATTATTTTTTATTTTTTTGCATGTCTCTGAAAGTCATATTATAAATTAGTTTCTAAAGCACCACTTTTTCACATTAATTTGGTGAGTTTTTTTCCTTCAGGGCAAAATAAAATAAAGTAAAATAATTATTTAAAAAAACTGCCTCTACCGCACATGGATATGTCCCAAAGCTCGATGAAATTAGCAGTCATTTAAAATCACCCCATCTCAACACCTCAAACAACCCCTTCCTGATGGATGACAATGGGCCTGGAAAATAACTTCTTTGCCTTGAGGCTACAGTGGCTGACACATCCCCAAAAACACCTTTCGTATAACACCAGCCGTTTCGCCAAGTGCACGACAGGAATATGAATCTATGTCCAATCCATTTACCATGAATTTGACTACAGGATCAAAACATTGTTGGCGCTTCTATTCAGTTCCCCTCTCACACACAAATAGTAACTGCCCAGTCAGAACCAAAAGTCATAAGTGGTGCTTATGACTAAGTAACTCCAAGGACCAAGGACCATTAATGTAAGCACAGCTAGAAGGTGAATTTTAAAAGAACTCTCATATAACATCAGAATGAACGAACAGCTAAAAAACTAGTTTGGAAGCCAGTCGGTGATGATTTTATTGTTCACAATAAGCAGCTTAATCTTGCTTTTTATTAGATTTCTTGAATACTCGCTGGAACTCAGTCCAACTCTGCCCAGCAGTCAAAATGAGTCGTAAATTCCTCTCTTTTTAAAGCAGAACTGTTTGGAACTACAAAAGAATTCAATCCAAGCAGGAAATACAAAGTATTCTCATTCCAGGGCGCTCAGCTGTCAGACAGCGGCAACAGTCCTGCTGGAAACAAAAAAATTACATACAAGAGGGGTTGCAGAGGCATAATTTACAAGTTTATTTTGTACTTTGTGCTTTATTTTCACTTGTTGATTAGTTTAATTTTTACTCACTGTTTACTTAGGCTGAAGCATAAAAACTACTTCCTTATGTAAAGCAATAGACTTCACAGTACTGACCCTGAACATTGACAATGAAACACGATATTGACAAAAGTATTCACTCCCCCATCCAAAGCACTGATTTCAGGTGTTTCAATCACTTCCATGGCCACAGGTGTATAAAACCAAGCACCCAGGTATGCAGCCTGTTTCTACAAACAAAGAAAGAAACGGGTCGCTCTCAGGAACTCAGTGAATTCCAGCGTGGTACTGTGATGTGATGCCACCTGTGCAACAAGTCCATTTGTGAAATTTCCTCACTACTAAATATTCCACAGTCAGATGTTAGCGGGATTATAACAAAGTACAAGTGATTGGGAAGCGACAGCAACCCAGCCACGTAAAATCACAGAGGTCGCCAACTTTCTGCAGAGTCTGCCACTGCAGACCTCCAAACTTCGTGTGGCCTTCAGATTAGCTCAAGAACAGTGTGTTAGAGAGCTTCATGGAATGGGTTTCCATGGCAGGAAATTGCATCCCACCCTTTCATCACCAAGTGCAATGCGAACTGTCGGATGCAGTGCAAGCACGCGGCCACTCTAGAGCAGTGGAGATGTGTCCTCTGAAGTGCTGAATCTCACTTTTCCATCTAGCAATCTGATGGGTGAGTCTGGGTTTGCCACTTGCCAGGAGAACAGTACTTGTCTGACTGCATTGTGTAAAGTTTGGTGGAGGGGGGGGGTTATGGTGCGGGGCTGTTTTTCAGGAGCTGGGCTCGGCCCCTTAGTTCCAGTGACAGGAACTCTTAATACTTCAGCATACCAAGACATTTTGGACAATTTCATGCCCCCAGCTTTGTGGGAACAGTTTGGGGATGGCCCCTTCCTGTTCCAACATGACTCCGTACCAGTGCACAAAGCAACGACCAGCGTCATGGCCTCAATCTGTAGAACATCTTTGGGATGAATCAGAGCGGAGACTGTGAGTCAACATCAGTGTCTGACCTCACAAATGTGCTTCGCAATTTAAACCTTGTGGAAAGCCTTTCCAGAAGAGTTGAAGCTGTTATAGCTGCAAAGGGTGGGGCGAGATCACATTAAACCCTGTGCATTAAGAAAGGGTTATCACTCAAATTCATATGCATGTGAAGGCAGATGAGCGAATACTTTTGGCAATATAGTGTACCTTCAAGTGCCTGCTTGTTTAAATGTAAATCCTAGGAGTCCTCTATCCCTAGGTATGATGAGCTAGGAGTAAGGCCATTTCACTTTGACCATGATCCCACGCAGTAGTGCCAAAGAACACTTCAGTATTTAAAACTGTAAAACTAGGATGGGACTGGAGACATGAGGAATGCTAGTCAGAGGCAGTGTCTCAGGAGCAACAGCTGTTGCAGATTACCAAACTGAAAAATTATCAACCCATTTTTTTTGAGGAAAGTACCATATATTTTGGTAAGTACTGTCATTGTAAACCACTTACAGCATGTGCCATTAGAAAATGGCAAACTTCACACCGAGTGAGGTAGACCTGCCGGCTATAGGTATGCTTGTCTGTAGCGGATCCCTCCTGTACTATAGCCAAGATAAATATCTAAGAAAAACTTTTAACTCTCATGCTCCTAATTTGAAAGCTCAAAGCTGATGTGTCATCACTTATACTTCTTTTAATGTTACATTTGGATCATTCTTTGGTGCTGAAGCTGTCCATCAGTTGAGTTAAGGCATGGCTAACAGCTAGCTAAGTGGTGCTAATTGAGCTGGGGCCATGCAATAATAATGTCAAGATGGAAAGTCATTCATCACTACTGCTTTAAAGCAACAAGAGAATAGGATGAAAGGAGTATTTAAAAATGGCATCTGAGTCACTGTAGAACACTGGTACTTAAACACATTAAAGAAATGCATGGTGGCGGGCTACAGAAAGTTGATTTATCAAACTAAATAATCAATTTGCTTTACAATTATAGAAACGCTCTTTAGTGCAGTGTATTTTATATTTCACACTCGTATAACTACATTGTTTCCAAAGTGTGATCAATCCTTTTGGAAATATGTATTAGAATACATCACTCGATATTTCAAAAACACACTGCATCGCTTGTTTCTGCCTTAATGGTGTGACAGTGAACTGTAATAAGCCCTGCTATTCCTCATTGCAAAGCAGCTGCTCTTAGTATATCCATTTTGTTTAAACTGAGGATTTCTTGAGTTGGAATGAAATTATATTACTGATTCCGGGAGCTTGCTTTGAGCTGTAACAATATGCAAAATACGTTTTCTATCCCACCTCGTTAACTCCTGCGATCTTTTTAAGTGAGACGTTTTTGGGAGATTGGGGGTTTAGTTCTCACCCACAGCGATCATATTTGCTTTCTCCGTCAACACCATACAGCAGCAAAATCACTGTAAGTACTGAGCGCTAATCGACTTCTACATTAGCAGCAAAAACACAAACAAAAACAGAGTGTGCTCACTGTGCCGTTGCTGGTTTCAGCCTGACGACACCAACTGAACACTCACACATGCACGGCAAATTTAGCATGAGTTGTGCGTCACTGATTTCCACACGTGTCAGCCCTTGTGTCCGTTTGTGTACTACGTGCACAGGTGCATAGAAGGTAAAATGACAACCCTGAAATGATAAGCCTTCGTCCCATCTACTCAACAGGGAGCGGTGAATATGCACGCATCTCCAATAAGTCAGTATGCAATAAGACAAACTCTTCCTTCACACTGACAATGCAGCTGCACTGAGTGTTCAGTCATTTCTGAGGCCTACACCCTGCAAACTCAAGCCTAATGTGTGCGATACACAACTTATGATTTTCGCTATTGTCAAACATGACCCTGTTTTCACCTATTTTTGTGATTAACTGACACTTTTACTATCACTGTAAAGACAACCAGGAGTGCATTAACAAATCTGTGGCGCTAACATTCTTACAGACCTGAAGCACAGAAATCAAAAACCATTTCCAGCAGCTACTCGCCCACAACTCTTCATTATAAAAGGGATAAGTTATAAGAGCTGCGGGATGGTAGGGGAATCAGCTGAAAACGAATAGCTATGACAGCTTCAGTCCTACCTCTCTGCTGTGGAGGAGGCCTTTCTCTGGCACATCACTGCCAACGAACTGCTTCCCGGTGCCATTTCCTGTTTGATCTCCCATGCGACAAGGTTGCTGGGTTTCACAGCCAGGAAGTTGATACCTGACTGGAACCACACCCTGCAGAGAAGCATGTGGAAAGAGAGAAAGAGAAAGCAAGGTTAATCTAAAGTTCACGCAAGCACATTATAAACCGAAGAGGAAAGAAAGCGGAGTTGTTACAGTGACAGTTAGGGTGCAATTTGCTTGAAAATTCAATCTGCATCGCTTGGAATTTCCCTGCTCCGATTTTCTCGCTGATTTTCTTTAATCTCTGATACGTGCCATACTCTCTTTGTATAAAATGTCTTTTAAAATTGATTCACACAGCATGGTGCCGACTCCCACGGTATGTTTTGGTGGGAGAAGACAAAGGAGTGACAGCAAAGGCTCTTAAGAAAGTTAAGAGTTTTACTGGAATAATTGCTGCAAGCAGGATGAATCCGATGTGTACTGAGGTGGAGATTAGACCTAATACAGAGAATGCAGTTCTGCTTATGAGAAAGGGTGCAATGAACTGGTAACATTTTAGGGACTTGGAATTTTGCTTCATTTCCTCTCGTCAGTATGCCTCGCCACTTTGTGATGTCTTCATCTTTCTCTTCCTGTCACTCACCTTTTTCCACTCATCCCCTCCCTTATCGAATTTTCTTCCAGTCCTGTCTTCCTTATGTTCCCCTTCTTTTACTATAGCACTGGCATATTGTTCTCTTTAATCTAAATAATTCCCTCCTCATACCCCACCATCTCCTTCCTATAACCCCATTGTTCCCTTCCAAATGTCCTAATCGCCATTCCTTCTTTACCGTCATTCTCTTGTTCCTTTATTTTTCCTACCGAGTCCCATCTTTCATTTCTCAGTCTCATTTCTTTTTCTCCTTCCTCCTTCCATAAGGCTCCTCTTCAGCCTTTCATCTATCCCTCAATGATTTCTTTCCCTTCCTTCCCAGCATTGCTTCAACCCTCCCTCTGCCCCTCCTCGATCCTTCATTCTCAAGGCATCCTATAGCTAATCTCTTTATTTCCTTTCGCTCTTTCCCCTCTCTCTAATCTGTCCCGGTGTGTTTTGTTCCATTTATCACCTTGACGAGACCCTCCCTCAGTTTATTAGCACACTTTATAGGCATGCATACACGAGCACACGGTCTTGTTTACGCCTCTTCTTATTAACACACATACACAAATCTCTGGCAAACAACAAATACCAACACATACACACTCTGAGTAAAAGTTTTCCTCAACACAGAATCAGGAGGGGGGGGAATCCTCGTTTCTCCTTTCTCATTTTGTTTGTCTTGCTTTATGTCTTGCCAAAACTGTCTGCAAACATGCCATAACTTTCCCTTGGTAAGCTCTCTGTACATGATATCCTTGTGAGTGTGTATGTATAAAAGCACCTGTGTATGACAATAACAATGTAATCAAGGTGCTTTTTGGTGTTTGGCACAAAACTGTGAACCTCTTGCAACAACCTGAAAACCTACTTTTTCACTCTGAAGAACTTTTTTTGGTTTACTTGAAAGCTAAAAACATTCCCCGGTGATCATTTTATGAGTTGCTGCAATCAGGAAATGAAAAAAACTTGAAAGGAAAGGAGTGAGCAAAAGTTGCATTTTGCAATTAAGGACGTGTACTTTGTTCATTGCCCGTGTAAATCTATTTATTTATGTGTTTACTGAAGCTACTTTATAATTCAACAGCTGAATGTGAGAAGAAAAACTCTTCCATCTCCTCTATCTCCCTTCTTCATCCACTCCTTTCTGTCTCTGCCTCCCACTCACCGGCTATCTTCAACCAACACACAAAGGAAAGTTACTGCAAATACTGTGGCAACAAAACACCGTAAAGCAAAGCAACAAGTTAGGCAAAAACGCCAGGATATACGGTGAATGAATGACAGCCCGAACACTCACTGAGGGGTAAAAAAAAAAAAAGACAAATCATAAATAAAACATTTAGGTGAAAAAATAAATAATACAAATAAAATTTCTCCAGCACTCTGGGAATAAAATAAAATGGTAATATACTGAAGTAAAACTGAATATAATGCAGTGAAATAAAACTATCATGTAAGAGCACAAATCTCAGTCTTCCTGTAATTCAACATAATGCAACGTAACAGACGCCACGATGTAATATCAAATGAAGCACCTTCCTAAGGCAGCGAAATCATGCATGTCTCCACACTGTAAAACCATACAAAATCTTACAGTTCATTCAATTCAAACACATAAACAACCAAACACCGTAACAAGTATGTCGAGAGGAAAGAAAAAAATGCCCATTTTCTACTCAAGTGTCGAGTGTTTAAATTATCTCGGTTTCGAGTGCAGATCAGAGTGAACACCATGATGACACTGCAGTGTGTCCATTTTATGACACTCATGTCTTTGTGCGGTGGCTTCATTTCATCAAGCACCTGACGTGTGCCATTTTCTTGGCGAGTGCGCTGACCTCTTTCGGTGATGTGAGAGGTCATAAATTAACAACGTTGGAAGGGTTGGTCATTGTGAAGAATGTCGCAGAATCCTATGAAGCATCTCAGCACAATACGTTGTTTTTGCACCGGGATAAGTTTATTATATTTGACTGTTTTAATTAATTTTTCATCAGTCTTGTTTGTAGCCCAACAATGTGTTGATTTGTCTGAAAGGCTATCGGATTTCATATTAGCTGCTCAGAAACAAACGGTAGTCACAAAGTGAAGCTTTTTTTTTTTTTTTTTTGCGCTTTCAGCATTTATAAATACCATTTATCGATCCCTTTAGAATTTGGTCTAAAAAGTCCTTTATCAGCTGGACGGTGCAGCATGTGCAGTGCCGGCAACACGGAGCGCTGAGCATGAAAGTGAAGCTGTCGATTCACCTGTGGGCATGAGCTCTGGGTAGTGCCTGAAAAAATAAGGTCATTAATAAAAATGGCAGAAACAAGCATCCTCCATAAGGTATATGGGCTCAATTGGCAATAGACTTCTACACTTGTGCAAGCAGGCAGTTGAGGTGGTTCAGGCATCTGACTAGGATGCTTCCTAGGTGAGGGGTTTCGAGACACCCCAGGACAGACCCAGACCATGATGGAGAGATTACATCTATTGGCTGGCTTGGAAGAGCATCAGTGATCCCCTAAAAGAGTTGGAGGAGATGGCTGGGGAGAGGGAAGTCCCCCACAATCTGGACCCGGATAGATGGGTGGATGGATGGATGGATGGATGGATGGATAGTAAAGTGGTTGAAGGAGTGGGATTACTGACTTTTTTATTTATCTCAAGACACACACTCTCAATATTAATGCTGCTCAGAGTGTGCTCTGTGTTATTGTTTACATTTCTCTTAATAATTTTTAATCCTATAAGAAATGTTATGTCTCTACTTCAATAATGCACCTAATCATAACTGAATGATAACTGATACAGCTGTTTCTGTAACTGACTAGTGTTGATTCCAGTACATATATGAAAAAGTGGTACTTTTTCTTTTTCCTATCATTATTTGAACACAAACTGAACCGCTTATGAGAAAGTTCTTAAGTTTCAAAGTATATTTTGTATCACAAAGCTGTGCCCAGGCCTCCATATTGGTGGCCTCCATGCAGAAGAACTGAAGACGCATTTCTGCATTTCAATGAAATTACCTTGGGAGTGAAACTCTGTTTCGGTATGCATCTTCTTCCACGTGAACGTTTCACATTAACTGAACCACCTGCTGCATTACACACATGATTAACAGTCTGGGATCTTTGTCGTCCAATTTCGAAAGCGTTGCCATTCAATAAAAAGGGAAAAAACAGAATTTAAAGCAGGGTGTGGTTTCAATTAAGAAAGTACAGAACTATGTATTGTCAGTTTACTCTTGAAATTACATGTAAATGTATGATTTTGCTCTCCTGGAGAGGAAATAATGAATATGCGTAACACATAAACACACTGAGAAATGGTCACGTATGTAAGGAGGTAGAATGACGCCGCGTCCTGCATCTGTCGGGTCTTCTGTAAATATGTGCCTGTGTCCATATCCGTCAGCAAGCAGGATAATGGACAAGGCTGCGTCCCTAAGCTGCTTCTGCCAGATCCGCGTACAGCAGCCAAGCCCGACGAGTCTCTGTGCGGTTCTTCCCGTCTGTCTGCTTTTTTAGTGTTAATGCATGAAGACAAGCAAAACTTCCCCCCGTTGTCTCTCTCTTTTACTTCGCCTAATTCACCTGATTTATGAATCTACATTATTTATTTATTTTTTGTGTTAATGAAGCTGCTTTGTCATGAACCTGGATGACTGATCTGCACCAATTCAGTGTTAAAAAATAAGAACCCCCAACAACTTATTAACAGGTATCAGTTGCCACCTTACCTTTAACTGTATAAAATAAATAAATAGGACTTTACTCATTAAGAATTAGAGTCTGCTCCCATTGGTCACAGGTCGCTCACAGAGAATTACACAGAGCGTTGCAATTGATTTTCTCTCCCTTTTTTCCGGCGCAGGTCCTTGTTTATAGGCACCTCAACATTAGTTTTCCAATTGGAGAAATAAAAAGTAAGTGAAGAGAAAAGGCAACGGGGCATCGTGCCAGAAACCTACACTATGAATAAAGTCCCCCGTATGCTTCTTTAACTTCACAAATGTAATTTTTAAAAAGAAAAAATGTGTTTCTGTCAGTGTGATTATGTCACTGGCGTACTCCTTACTTTACTTGTGCAGACTGCTTTCTCCATGAGCTATCGGGGCCATTCAGGCTTCGCTCCATCTTTGCTTGATTATAGAAAGAGAGGTTGTTTGAATATGAATATTTTAAACTTAAATTTTAATCATAACCACATGCATGCTTGTTTATTTCACCATACAAAGATAACCTTTAGCTTCCCGCCCAGAAATAGCACTAAACCTGCTCTCCTCGAAGAAATGCTGACCCAGGAAACCAAACAATAGGTGCAGGAACAAGATAACAATTTGCTCTGTTAAACAAGAGAATCACTTAAATCCAATTAATTCCCTTTACACCTAATTTGATTCTCTAACACTAGTTCCATTTTCAGACTGTCAGATTTTTTAAAAAAAAAAAGAAAAGAAAAAATTCCTCTGTTTATCGTGATGTTGCAGCCTCTGTCAGGAAACGGGGCTTTAAGGTTGTATTTGCCTCCTCAGTGATTGCCAGTGACATCCACACCTCCTCTCTTCCACAGCAGCACAATCAGCGCACACACAGTGTCACGAGTCACGTGTTTAACTGCGTTTCCTTGTAGAGCATCAGATGATAGAAGGACATATTTGCGCTCAGCAGAGATGAAGAGAGAGGGAGAGAAAGAGGCAGAAGAAAAGAAGCCGAGATGGAGGAGTGTGAGACGGAGGCAACAAGAGGGCTGGGAGGATGGATTGGGGGTGGGGGGGGCAGAGAGGGAGAGACGCGCCAACCAGTCGAGACACCCACTACCAATTCACACCATACACAAGACCTATGATGCAGGTACACACTTTTCAGTAGCCCAACTCTTTGATCCACACCTCGTAAACATTGTGTTGACATGAGATTTCAGAATTACAGGTCCTGAGGTGCTGAAAGGTCAGCAGGTCGTGTTCAGAAAGCAGACTAATAACACCGTATGCCACTGGTTCACAATTCATCCAGTTCAATAAGCTGGTTCGCCAAAGCTTTCCTGCTTTATTTTTGGTCTTTTTTTCTTTTTAATACTTCAGGTCCCAATCTGGGCATTGCTTTTGGCATGACCTTTTTGCCACATCTTCCTGTAACCCACCCCTTTCTTTCTCTGACAATGAGCTGCTTTTTCTCAGTCCGAAGTTACAATCAGTGGCTGAAAATGAGTCAGTTAGCTAGCTTCATTAAATGTACCATACCTTTCAAGTTTTGCATTTAAAAATAGGGGAAATTTTCATCAATGGCGTCATTACCTAATTTGCAAAATTGGTCATTTGTATGTAGCTGCAATCGAGGCTGTAGGAGAGAGGAAAAACATCTTTGGAGAGACTAAAAGTTAAGAATGAAACACCCTAAATATGTTTAGAACTACAAATGAACTTTATAAAATAACTACTTAAACATTAACATCTTACATAACTTAAATTTAATGAAAACACTGGGGTGCGACTGCTAGCTACATTCAACCCTCCTCCTTTATCTGGGCCACTGTTGCCAGCTTGTGTAACAAAACTCGCTGTCGGCTGTCTCAAAGGTTGATAAAGGCCGAAGCGAGGACCGGGGATGGGAGCGGAGGGAGCGGGTAGGCAGGATCGGTGTTTAAGTGAGGTTCGGGGGTTGGAGGGTGGAGGCGAAATGAAGTCTAGGCGATGCCAAAGTGTATGAAGGGACGCAGTAAGAAGGTTTTATGTACAGAAAACACGGCGACAGCGGAGGATTTCACTGTCGCTAGTCGCTTTATGTAAAAAAAAAAGTCATTACGTGGGTTTGAGAGGCCGCTAAGTTGGCGACACTGAGCCCAACCGAGGTCCAGTTGTTTTTCCGCGTTTGCTTCCGCTGTCGGCACTAACCTCGCGAAAACTGCCTCCCAGGCTACTGCAGGTAGCAGTTCTCGCAAGGCTAGTGACAGAATTCAGTTTGGAGCGGCACAGGAATACTTTTTAAAAATCATTACGGGAAAATTATGGGAAAATAAAAATACGGGAAGACGGCGGGACAGAGGGGTAAAATACGGGAGAGTTGACAGGTATGAGATAAACTGCTTGCATCTACAAAATAAACATAATTAAATGGACTTTACGCACTTTAAACTTTGATGGCTTATAATGTAAGACTACATAGTACAGAAAGATGGCCGAGGTAGTGACTGGTCTTAGATATGAGTTGTTGTATGAAGTTAGTCACTGAGGTGTGTACCTGCTGGGGGACTACAGATGAAAACTGGCTTGTATCCAAATCTGATACAAGGTATCATTTCTTCTTGCAGTCATGCAGTAATAATAAAAAAAACTCAGGACTAAAAAGCCCCAAGTTGAATTTCTCTAGTGTCTCAAAGTCTGCTGATCATACCAGGGAAATATCTTGCAATCCATAAAATTAAATTTTTTTTACCAAGGTCTAAAGCATTCAGAGATAGTGGCATGGACTTGGCATAACATTGATCATGGTGCTACACACTCTCCCATTGACTCAAGTCCTCCTGCAAACCATTTTCAGGATGATGTAACCTTAGCTTTCTAAGATGCCAATGCAGACAAATGTGCAGGTTCCGCTTCCACGCCATTGGTCACTTTTCAGTTGAACATACCAGCGGGGTATTTGCTTTATGTGTTAGGCTGGACTCTGTATCAGGTGATCTATAATTGTGCAGGCTGGCGTGAGGGCTCGAACCGCACTCAGCTCGTGTTACTGTCACATTCTTGTGTGAAGATGCCGCTTTAGTACTGAGGTGGTGGACTAAAGAGAGACTCATGGCTCAAAACTGCGACGATGATGTTCTGAGCTTTGATCTCCGTCCACACTGCAAACCCTGCCTTCACAGTCCCACTGCTCCTGGATGCAAAGAGCCACTCTTTAAACTCTCCGAGTTGACCAAAAGTCTGCGCAAGTCCCTTAAAGTCTGCTGGTGTATGAAATTCTGGCCTTTCATGACAGGGTGCCGTGATATTGTTCCTGCTTATCAATTACAGTTTTTCCTCGATTGATTTGCCACAATTCTCACAGCAGGAAAGTTATTCTCGCCACTCTTAATGCAGGTCTTAAAACAGTTGAAGCATTTTTCATAGCGCAGGTGAGCCTGAATCAAAATCTTACTGCCTCTGGAAAGAGCGCTCTAAAAAGTGTTCAGGCACAAAAATGAAATGTGAAGAATCTGTTTGAAACTTAACCAAATTGCTGAAATGGAAAAAAGCAAAATGATACTCGTGAAACTATATGCATCAGGAAACAGACAAAGAAAATACAATCTGAGGACACAGCACCAACTACTGTACAGTACAGGAAAGTCATTCTACATGCATTCAGCAGCCACTTCATAAGGTACACCTGTTCAACTGCTCAATACGCAAACATCTACAAATATCTAATCGGCCAATCATGGGTCAGCAATTCAAAGCATTTAGGCATGTAGACATGGTCAAGACAGCCTGCTTAAATCATACTGAGCATCAGAAATAAAGATGAGAGAAAGTGGCATCGTTTTTGGTCTGAGTGTTTCAGAAACTGCTGACCTTCTGGGATTTTCCCACACAGCTGTCGCTAGTGTTTACAAAGAATGGTCGGAAAAAGAGAAGATATCCGGTGAGCAGCAGTTTTCCGGGTGAAAATACCTTATCGATGTCAGAGGTCAGAGGAGAATGGCCAGACTACACTGAGCTGATAGGAAGGCGACAGTAACTCAATCAACCACGTGTTACAAACAAGGGATGCAGACTTCACCAGACAACACATCAGATACTGAAGTATAGATGGGCTACAGTAACAGAAGAGAACCAAGACTGGACAATAGAATATTGTAAAAATGCCTCCACAGTCACCAGATCTCAGCCCAGTGGAGCATCCTTCGGATGGGGTTGAAAATGCTGTGGAACGTTAAGAACGTCTGGAAGGAGCTTCATATTATTACAGGGTCTTTACCGTACAATATAAACAGCCTTAAAGCTACCGTTGCCGTGATTCAGCGCTATCTAAATACAACTGAAATGAATTAAACACTTGTACAGCGATGTATATCTTTGAGCTTAACACTCAGTACTTCTTTTAAGCAAATTATGCTTATTCTATAGTTACCAGATGAAAGTGTCAATTAAATGCCTAAAATGTAAATGTGAACCCAAAAGGCATTCCTCTTAGAACAAAAGCCATATGCTATGTGTCAAAAAAAATAAAATAAATTGCTGCATGTTTAGCAGCAGATGTGACCGAGAGACTCAACTAAAAGCAAATATTGTGCGTTGTGTCTGGAGCTGTTGGAACAGCAGAAAGACACATTAGAAAGATGCTGCGAGAAGCACTATTAAAGCACATTTTAATGCCCTCGTTCCATATCTAAACTGAAGCAGTTTATCCAACATTTATTTTGAGCAAATAAAGCAGTTCAATACAACATATTTTGCATCTTGTACATTCTGGTGAGTGATTACAGAACAAATCTTTTTCAATAATTTATTTGGGTGGAAGTCAAAGCAAAGCAGTGGTTTCAGCAGCAGCACATTTATATTATTTATATAGGTTCGAACAATTGTTAAAACCTAAAACCCGTGCTCGTCCAGAGGTGGCGATCCCAAATCTGATTTCTCGTGGAAAATATTATTCATCACACAAAAACTTTGCCAAGATCGCCTACAGCGTGAAATAATACATTCAACAGCAATTTAAAGAAATAATGGTGCCAGTGGTACCTCGGGAGGAGACAGATGTTCAGCAAAAATTCATCCCACCACCTGCACACTCCTCAACACTTCCAGTGCTAAAACTACTTTCACTGGACATGAGTGGCATTTAAATGAGTCAACTGTCAAATCATTAAAATCGTGTTTGCTGCGTTTTCCTCCTTTTTGAGCGGCAGAAGGAAAACAGTCTGTTGTTGTGATCCTAACACTAAAATGACGCAGGGTTATTTAAAAAAAAAAGAGAGAGAGAATAAGCGAGACAAGCTGTCAACAAACTGGAGTCCTCAGGGAATTTTTATTTTTTTTATATATATATTTTTGGGCACAAGTTACAAGTTTTTAACCAGGTACAAACTGATGTGTCACACATAATTCTCAGCGCATGAGATCACTGTTAAATGGGCAATTATCTCCACATTTTCCAATTTTTTTTTTTTTTTTAGAATACTTTTAAAATATTAAAGTCACAGTGAATGCGCCTCAGTTTCGAACACTTTAGGTGTTTAAAAAACTTGAATGTTTTTAAAGTTAGAGTGATGGACAGATTAGTGTTCAAGAGTTTTAGACTTTAGAATAAACAGATGGGGGTAATTTTTTAAGACACAGAGAGACAGATGGAGAGCTGTAAGTTTGGATGTTAAAGCTGAATATATGTTAAGAAATTCAAAGCCTGACGTAAGAGAGCCCTGTTATGTTGGTCGCAGGTCAAATGCGTCTTTCTGGTGGAACATCTGTTTCATGGCGCCTCATCTTTTAATCGTTCTTACTTGTGGCGTCCCCGCCTTTGTCGTCTTTTCGTTCTTTGGTTTTTCATCCCTTTTACTGCTACTGACCTTGTATTACCATTTTTATTAATTTTTTAAATATTTGCTTTCCCTAAACACAAAGTTATTCCTGCTTATCCATCACAAAGCTTAACCACAAAAATAGCAGAAACATAATGTTCATATGTTTCACATTTGATGGACACCAACAAAGCCAATAGAGGCATCACATCTACTGTAAATTTAAAGTTACACCTCAATACAACGTTGACTATTTGATTTAAAATACACCGTTGTGGTGTACAGAACCAAAGCTCCACAAATAGTTTATCTAATATATTTTGGACCGAACTATAATAGAGCAGAGGCACCCAACTTTGAATAATGTAAATAGAGCATAATATACACTCAAGAAGATGTTGAGTTTATTGGTGTTGAGGTGATCTGTATGATAGCAGCAAGAGTGGAAGGGAAGGTTTTAAAATAAAAAATGGTGGTGAGGCAGAAAACATGGCAACTCCCAGATTTTCCACTGGGAGTGACCAGGATGGAGAAGATTAGAAATGAGTATATCAAGCAGTTTAGAGTTGGTTTGGTCATGTGCAGAGAAGGGATAGTGGACATACTGGACAACGGATGTTGAGGGAAAAGCCTAAGAGAAGAAGAAGAAGAAGATTTTTTTTGTGGCCCCACTGGAATACAGAAACGCTACGGAGGCTATCAAATCTAAGTTCAGTGCAAAGGACCCTTGCAGAGATAGTAAATATATAAATAAATGTTCCCACATGCACGGCTGTAGCTAGAAATGGTAAATTGTACATATTAATATGAGCACATTCTTCCTTTATGAATGCCAGTTTATGTATGGGAAAACACATACACGTGGTTTTTGGTTTTGTTATACATTGCTTAATTACACGGCTCTCTTCCACAGTGTGTCTTCTGTCCCGTCTCTCTCCCCTCACCCCCAACCGGTCACGGCAGATGGCTGCCCCTCCCTGAGCCTGGTTCTGCTGGAGGTTTCTTCCTGTTAAAAGGGAGTTTTTCCTCCCCACATTCACTAACTGCTTGCTTGTAGGTGGTTGTCTGATTGTTGCACTTTTCCTTGTATTACTGTAGCGTCTTTACCTTACATTATGAAGCGCCTTGAGGCAGCTGTCGTTGTGATTTGGTGCTATATAAATCAAATTGAATTGAATTAATCCTCCGGTCCCTGTTGATTTTTTTTAACACCTGAGCTCAGTACAAGATTTGGCACCCCTAGCCAAGCAGATATAGTCATTATAGAAACCACTTCTACATCAAACCTACAACTGCCCTGCAAAGAAACAGAGATTTCAAATGAAGCTTAAACAGAAAAAATGCCAAGTATATTGAATGCTATAAATCAGCCATTGTGAACAGAGTGTAATTGTAAAGATTATATTTCTAACTGATTAACTTAAGACACAGAGCATTGATTGTAACTCTAAACAAACACCAATTTCTTAGTGACCCTTTCTTTATTATTACAGTGTTTTCTTGGTGGATGAAGCCAAGTGCAGCAGCAGTTCAGTATAAATGCAGCAATGCGTGGGACTTTAACAACTGCTTCCTTGGTACACATTTTTGTGCAGGACATCGATAATGTAATCTGCAGAGCTTGATGTTTGGATACTGGATTCCTTTCAAATAAAAACCCTCACACATGGAATCAAACCGCCCACTCGACTTCCCACCACACATGGGATTAGAACGACATATTTTTCTGTAAACAAAGGCACAGACAATAGTGGTGGGTAGCTGGCTGCTGTAGTAGGTTCAAGATAGTCCTCTGGGCTGCTGTCCCAGATTAGCAGAGTAGCTACCAGCTACTCAACCACAGATCATTTTAGCAGGCAGAGACTGGAAAGCTAAAGAAGGACTTTGAGCAGTAGATCAAATCTGATCAGCAGGAAGGGATGTTGTTCCCTAATTAATATGGTTTGCTATTTTTCCTTTTTTGTTTATTTTCCGTTACTGGAGAACAGTTTGGATTTCTATTTTGTAAAAGGAGGAGGAGAAAGGCAGCTACTGCTTAGGGTAAAACAGATACTGTACCTATATGCAGTTGGTTCTTTCTCACATGCCCAGTGAACTTTTAAGGACATCATAGAGGAAAGCACTAGGCTGCAGCTGACCAGACATAAGAAGTGAACGGCACAGTCAAACACTACTCCAGAACCAGGTATAACGATCTCTGGCGAAAGGTTCTTATGAGGCCATACACATACAAAGGGTCATTTGCAAGGACAGCAAAGAAATGTAAGGAACACAAGTAATGGCCAGAAATACAAGGATGGTAGAGATCTGCTGCTCTAGAAGCTGCCTGCTGTTCCAACCTCTCCACCACCTCAACATCCATCTGTAGGTTATGGAGGGATATTTTCTCATCAGTCTCCAACTTTTGTATGAAACAGTATCTGCAGGTAGACATGAGCTGCAAGCATAGATGCAAAACTCTAACTATATTCTACTGCTGTAATCAATGATTTCTAACATAGTTTGTCTAACTGATATGTATTATTGCCACCATGTGTAATACTAAATATGCTCAGTAAAATGGCCTTTATTCCATTGCAAAGGGGACCTGTCACTAAATCACCAAAGAACAGCCACTATGCAGTTAGAAGAACATTAGTCACAAACAGCCAGTGAGACAACGTATGAGAGAACTGCTTATTCAACAGAGGAATAAAGACATAAACATTCAAGAGTCCAAGCTTCATCCTTTCTAAGAGAGAGGCTGGCAATGAGAATTTTATCAGAATAGGTGTGTGTGTGTGTGTGTGTGTGTGTGTGTGTGTGTGTGTGTGTGTGTGTGTGTGTGTGTGTGTGTGTGTGTGTGTGTGTGTGTGTGTGTGTGAGAAAATCCCAAGTATCAATGGGCTACACCAGAGGTAACAAAGGTATAATCTGGCAGGGAAAACAAAACAAAGCAAAAAACCCAGCAAACAACGGGTTAGATCAACAAACAGAGCTGGGAGAAGAGACTCGATGATAAGAGGGCAGCTGGAGTCTGAAGCGTGTTTCTGGGAGTGAATGAAACAACGCTACATGTCATAACAGTTTGTTGTCCAAGGAGGAGAATGCTGTCAGGCAGATCGCTCACACACCCACTCATTCACACACAGCTCGACATAAACAGGTGAAGTGGATATTGGTCTCAGCTGATCTGTGAGCTGTCAGGACACTTTTAGACACACGTCTACACACACACACTGTACACAATGAACACTGTCTCTGTTGACTGTGGTTGGGAAGCTGGCTTCAAGCAAACCTCCAAAAACCTGGAAGTGATAGATAGATGGATAGATGGATAGATGCTATTGTCATTGTACTAGAGTACAACGAAATTCAGCAGCAATCCTTAAGGTGCCTAAGCCCAATAAAAACATTCAATAAACTCTAAAAACATTCAATAAACTGCAGATTAGTGCACGGGCCCCAAGTAGCATAAAAAAAAGAAAATAATAATTAATAAATAAATAAATAAAATAAAATTCATGCGTGTGTGTTTGCAGTGTTCAGTTCCCGTACAGTGCTGGGATAAAAGCTGTTTTTCAGTCTCTTTGTCCTGGATGTGATGGACCTGAAGCGTTTTCCAGAGGGCAGCTGTTGGAAAAGATGATGTCCAGGGTGGAAAAAAAGTCTTTTAGTATGTTGGCTGCCCTGCTGAGGCAGCGGGAGCTGAACAGGTCCCCCAGACTGGGCAGTGGACAGCTGATGATCTTCTGGGCCTTGGTGGTCATTCTCTGTAGTGCTCTCCTTTCTGCCACTGAGCAGCTGCTGTACCATGTTGAGATGCAGTAGGTCATGCAGTAGGTCAGCACACTCTCAATGGCACAGTGGTAGTAGGACACCAGCAGCTTCTCTTGAAGGTTTTTCTTCCTCAGAATTCTCAGGAAATAGTCTCTGCTGTGCCTTCTTGACCACAGCTGTGGTGTTGGTGGTCCAGGAGAGATTTTCAGAGATGTGCGTACCCAGAAATCTGAAGAAAGGGACTCTTTCCATGCAGTCCCCATTTATGAAGAGTGGTGCGGGGTCTACGCCTTTCCTCTGAAAGTCTATGACCAGTTCTTTTGTTTTGGAGGAGTTCAGGGAGAGATTGTTCTCTGCAAACCACTCAACCAGTCCCTGGACTTCATCCCTGTAGGCGGTCTCGTCTCCACCAGATATGAGTCCCACCACAGTGATGATTGTGTTGCTGGAGTGGGTCGGGGTACAGTTGTGGGTGTAGAGTGCGTAGAGGAGAGGACTCAGAACGCAGGCCTGTGGAGCTCCAGTGCTGAGTGTTACCCTGGATGAATGTTGTCGACCTAATCTAACAGACTGGGTGCAGTTTGTTAAAAAGTCCTTAATCCAGATGCAGGTGGGTTGGGAAAGACCAAGGTCTGTGAGTTTGGTCACCAGTCTGCTGGGGATGACCGTAATAAAGGCAGCGCTAAAGTCTATAAATAGCATCCTCACATAACTCCCCTGGTGTTCAAGGTGTGTGAGTGCTGTGTGAAGGGCAGTATTGATGGCATCCTCAGTGGACCTGTTTGCTTTATAGGCAAACTGATGCGGGTCGAAGCTGGGTGGGAGAGTGGCTCTAATGTGCTGTAGAACAAGTCTCTCGACACACTTTATTATGACTGGTGTGAGTGTGACTGGACGGTAGTCATTGAGGTCGCTGATGGTGTTCTTTTTTGGCAGCGGGATGATGGTGGCAGACTTCAGACATGGTGGTACAATGGATTTTGACAAGGACAGGCTGAAGATTTTGGTGAAAACAAAGGGAGGTGTACAGCCATGGTAGAAAAAAAAGTACACCCTCTTTAAATTGTAATATTTTACATTTGAGGGCATCTTAAAGATGATCTGGTCCTTAGCAGGTCTTAAATTTAGGTAAATACAACCTAAGATGAACTGCAAAATATGACATAACACGCACAAAAATTAAGTTAAAATGCAGAAGCCATGTGTGAAAATCTAAGTACACTATTATTGCTTCCATATGAATTAAGAGGGTAGGTAGCAGCCTGGTGATGATAATCAAATGCACGTGATTACGTGATCATCAGTAAGTGTAACCACCTGTATAAAAGCAAACACTTTGGTTGTTCGCTGGTCTGGAGCATTCAGGTGTGTGTTAACACAATGTCAAGCAGTGTTCCTAGAAAGGCAGCTGTTGCTGCCCATCAGTCTGCGAAGGGTTATAAGTCCATGATTGATTGTTCACAAATGGAAAACATTCTGGACAGGTAGTAGCCCTATTAGTGGACATTCCAGCAACTTCATCCCAATGTCAGACTGTGCAAAAAGCTCAAAAAACATCTCAGACTCTGCAGGTAGCATGTTAAATGTTAAAGTTCATGACAATCCAATAAGATAAAAGACTGACCAAGTATGGCTTGTTTGGAAGGGTTGCCAGGAGAATGTAGCTTCTTTCTAAAAAGTGCATAGCAACACAGCTCAGCTTCACAGGACTTCTGGAAGGATGTCCTTCGGACAGACGAGACCAAAGTGGAGATGTTTGGCCATAATGCATGCATGATGCCACTTCTGATGAAAACCAAACACATCATTCCAGTTGTGATGGAGGCGTGACGGTTTGGGTTTGTTCTGCAGCCACAGGACCTGGGGACCTTGCAGTCATTGAGTCATCCGTGAATTCCTCTTTATAGCAAAGCATTATGGAGTAAAAAGTGAAGCCGTCTGTCCCAAACGGAAAGCTTAAATTGAATCTTATAACAGAATAGGGATCCCAAGCACAGCAGCAAATCTACAACAGAATGGCTGAAAAAGAAAAGAATCAAGATGTAGCAATGGCCCAGTCAATGTCCAGACCTTGACCTGATTAAAATGTTGTGGCGAGACCTTTAAAGTGCCGGGCATAAATGACTGCCCGCAAACCTCAATGAGCTGAAGCAAGGTCGTGAAGAGGAGCTGGCCAAAAAAACTTTCCTCTACAATGACGTGAGAGACTCACAAAGTCATACAGAAAATGATAATGTCAAGCTGTCGCTACAAGCTGTGTACTTAGTTTTTCATTTGGCTTAATTTTTGAGACCCAATAATAAATATATGTGCTGAGATATTTCTCCAAAACATTAAAGGTATTTTTAAACAATCACGTTAAAATGTATTTAATCAGATAGTAGTTATAAGAAAATGAATCTGGAAATGAAATCTTTGTCTTCTGTGCATCTCAGGTAAAAACCAGCAACTTCAGCTCAAGCAATATAATGAAAAAAATATATAAACCACAGTGAAAATATAGGATGAAATTTTGCCCATTATTGCTGCTACTCTATTATTTCCTTAATTAAGGGGGAAGAAGACAATGTTAAAGTGGCTCATCAAAATTCTGCTTGCCTCTTAGCAGACTGTAGAAACAGGGAAGCTATTTTAATCGTATCTAAGATCAATCATCATTTAATACTTTGGGAATTTCTACCTTCACAAAAAACAAGACACAAGAGAAAGCGTAAAATGAGCCCTGATATGCAAATTTCCGATGTGCTTAATGTGGTTCCAACTGTAAACAAAGCTAGAAGGTTAAAAGAGTCGCCCACTGTGAGAAAGAAGCAACACCTGAGGGTTCCAATTGCCTTCAGCAAAAAAAAAACAAAACCCAGACTGTGCACTTTAAATCATTCAAATCCTTTTTTTGTCATGCTTCACTAATGCTACTAAGATGTGGACTTGCATGCCCATTTACACACACCACTGGTTGGTATGTGGCAGCAAACATGCTAATTATAGTCACCTTATTTCTTATTTATATATATTTTTTCCCACATTATGTGTGTGTTTGCCTGTAAAATGTAAGTATTTAAAAGGCAGAGAAAAGAAGGATAAAAGATTAGAAAGTTCACTACAATGAATGAAAATGAGATGCAAAACAACATGGGTGACATGGGGGGGGGTGCAGAGTTCAGTCTTGGGTATCAATAAAAGATTGTGTTTGACAAATATCTGCTGAAAAAAAAAAAGCAGGCTGAAATTTGAAGGCGCTTAATCCACAAGTACAAACTCTTTTAACACAAAGTGCAGGTTTGTTAGCATCTCATCGGCTTTTATAATTATGAGAAGGAACATGCTGCATGACAAAAAGTCAGAAATTGCAAGGAATGACGGACGGGAGCAAAGGACAGAGAGATGAAATAATAGAGAAATGGAAATGACAGGACACCCACAGTGACCTTTAAAAACCACAGGAAAATGGATAAACAAATAGAGTTCGCCCCACGCTGGCATGTATATTGTATGGCTTGAGTGTGGCTTCATGCATGCGTGTGTCTCCGCTTCACTGTGTCTATTTGAGAGACATCTCTGTCCTGTCCCGTCTGTCTTTGGTCCAGGTGTTGCAGCGTGATAACAGCTCTACCCCCACCTCTCCTCTCTTCCCTCAACTCTACTCTCCTCTATCCTGGCCTGACTAAGTCTACTAATTCAACACACCACCAATGAGAAGCTTGTTTCTGCTTCAACAGTCAGTTCTTTGGAGCTCATTCAACAAAAACATCCAGGGTAGACATTTAGGAGCTCATTCAACGGGGCTATCTGAATTTATTTGCCACAGCTGACTCATCTACGCTGCAATATGGAGTTACAATCAAAATGAGAAATAGAGACGGCGGAAGCCTAATGGGGAGAGAACGGAGCTGCCGGTCGGATCGAGGGTCACATACTCTTAATGAGAAGGAAAAACATGTCAGGGGTGCTGAGGCACCAAGCCTGACATCTGGAAAGGACTAATGTTGTACTGAGCAGCTCCCAGGTGGGGATGCTTGGATACTGGATTTAAAACCACAAACACATCATATATGAGCTAATTAAAAAATGTTTTGCAGTCACTATTACAACATATATTTGGGCACATGGTTCATTCTAGCAAAGCATATCTTCTTTGGGGCTTATTAGGTTCAGATTAATACCAAAATTGCATCAAAAAAATTAGTTTTTCTGTTTTTGTGTGTTCCTGAGTGCTTGTCACTCATAACTGCTTAACTCAGCAATACAGCAAAACCCAGAATGCCTCTATCAGCCAAATTAAAGAGAAAACAACACTTTTCTTGAGCCCAAAGTCATATTATAGAGAAAATTACTGGTTCATGACCGAAAAAAAGATACTGTGAACTGCCCTTATTTATTCTGATGTATGTTATGCAGTTGGCCTGCTTTCAGTTCTGCCTTTTATCCATTTTGTCTTCCTTGAAAGGAGATTTTAATCTCAAGAGACTTCCTGGTTAAATAAAGGTTATTCAGCCATTCATACAAAAACTGCCATGCAACACGCTGGTCCAATGATCAGGCCCACTCAGGGCTGAAGTTAAAGCTTGTGATGTTTTTGGTGATAAGCAGTAAATATGTAGTCTGGGCAGCTTCCATGAATTATTATTCTTTAAAGCCAGTGTTGTACATTTAAATTTCACAAGCGACCCTTAACTAACTGATTGTTCATAAACTGGATGTCTAACTTTTACATTCTGCCACATCCTCACTTATGTGAGCAGTCAGCACAAGCTCAGTACTTCTCCCTCTCCACCCCTTGGTTTTGCCGTGATGGATAGAGCCTGGTGTTATCCTCCTTTTCTCCTCCTCCTCTCCTCCCTTTCTCCTCCCCTGCCCCCCCTGTCAATAACAGAGATTTCCAGGGAAGAGAAGAGGGGAGGAAAGCAAAGAGTGTAGCAGAGGCAGAGCAAATCAAAGGAAGAGGGGAAAAGAAATTCTAATAAAACAAATCAATAACAAAAACAATCAAACAAAAAGTAAACCAATAAACTTATTTTTTGTCCCTTTGGAGCTCAGAGAAACACCTTTAGCCAATATGCCTTAGTGGTTTCTGACCGAGACAAACAGAACCGCAGTTCCTTACAGTGTTTTAACATAAGCAGACATTTATTTACCAGAGTAAAACTGCTGAACTAATAATATTGTATGTCTGTGTCAGCAATCTTTTCAAAACATGTTTATAAAACCCAGAAGTGTTAAAAAACTCCTATAAATAAATCCGTAATTTACATCTAAGTCACTCATACAGTATAACATTATTCCAGTGAGAACACATCATATCATTTCCTCTCTGCATTTGCAACCATCCAAACTACTCCTGTCCCTCCACGCTCCTCTCCTCCACCCAGATTCTTGACTCCCTTCTTGCCTGCCTTAACTTTTTACATTTAATTCCTATCAATGCCTACTCTTCCCTCTGATCCTCTTCACTTTTTCTTCCCCCATGTTTCTAACAAACTCCCTCTGCTGGCTTTGTTGCACCTACCTCCACGTTTTCCTCACTCCCATTAGACTCTCTGACTGAAGCTCTTATGTAACTCCATATTGAACTCTATAGGTGTCTTCCATTTCCATCCCCTCCGTGTCTCTGTCGCAGAATCTGTGTAATCCTTTATGCTGTCTGTGTCTTGTATTTGTGTGATTATGGGTATATTAATATCTACTAAAATAGAGGCCTGTGTCTCTTGCTGTGCCTCTAACTGAACAAATAGGTCTTGTAGACATGGATGGGCAGACATTTTTGTTGTTGTTGTTGTTGTATGGATGACTGGATAGCTGACAAATTGACTGACAGGTTCACTGGAAAACTGGCGACTGGATGGCTATCTGTCTGTCTGGCTCAGTGCATGTATACGTTCTCAGGATTGCTGGCACATATATCTATATTCATGCTGTGTGTGTGTGTGTGTGTGTGTGTGTGTGTGTGTGTGTGTGTGTGTGTGTGTGTGTGTGTATAGGAGGTTATTTGTGCATATCCAATTCAGCTGCTGCTTGTCGGTCTATCTGCATGCCGGTTGCTCGATCTGTTTTAATTTTCATATAAATTATTTTCAAAACTTTCTCCCTGCTTCGCTATGAGTGGAGGAGAGACTGGGGGAGGTTGGGTAATTTTGCATGTCTATAAACTAAAAATGTGTGTATGCATATAGTACATTATTTAGATTTTTTCTTTTCTATTTTCCTATGCTCCTCATTATAACCCATCAGTAACTGGAGATATTTTGGTGACAGGTCTCCTGTGATGCCACCCACTACTTCTCATATTATGACAGCTTCTGGGAACAAATACACAAAAACAGCACATGCCATCATATCCTGTAGCTTAATTCTTAAAGCACCACTGGGGTCCAGGCAGCTTAGCCACATCTATCTGTTAAAACTGACACTGCATTTGGAAGCGAGACTGTGTGAAAGGGAGTTAGTGAATTTTTATGTTTTCTGTACATGTTATTTACACACGTGCTGCAATCACTCAGAATGCTCAGAATGCTTTAGCTGCAACACTAAAAATCCCATTAAAAAATTCCTGTTGCAATATAACACAATTACTGTATTATTACACAAATTTTCACAATTATTGCAACAAAATTAGGAAATCATTTTAACTCAACACCTGAACAGAAAACTTCTGCAAAGTTTCAGTATTTTTTAGCCGACCGCATACAATGGGGTCATCCAAAACCTTGATATCCTGCGACTCAGACTCTGCCACAGCCTGAGCCAAGGAACCCAACCTAGCCTCCACCAACAGAGCAGGACTAATGCACACATCAGAATCACCTACACACAGCTCAGCAGTCCTGGACACATCACATGAGTAATATGGCTTCAATAAGTTCACATGACTCAACTGAGTTGCTTTTCTGCGACTGACGCAACCCAAAGGGGAAACGCCACTTGAACCTAACGGGGAAAACGTCAAGGTGTCTCAGTGTGGCAACACTTACCTTTTCTCAGACTCCCAACAGCCACCTCAGAGGGAGAACAAATACACTTACACCCCTTAACCTTAGCCGAGTTGCAAATACACCAACTAAACAATCCCGGACGAGCCCCCAATTTGTCACAACCTGGCTCGTAAGGCCATGAGAAAAAGGGTGGACACACCATTTGCCAATTAAAAAGGTTTTATTAAACAAACTTAACAAAGCACGTTGGCTGCAGGCTGGTGCATGGCACACCCAGAGGGAAGTTCCTGCCTCAGATTTATACCCTCGGAACACAGGGCCCAGGTGTTCCCAGTTGGCACTGACGATCCCTGCCCCCAAAGACCTAAAGCACCTGGAGATTGAAAACAGGTAGGGGTCGTCACACACCCCCAACCAGGGGTATACCTATAGTTACTATGGGAAATGTGACAGTATAATTAGCTCAGAAACTGGAAAAATCTGTTGATAAAATTGATTGACATATTTCTGTTTAGGAGGGGAAAAAAAAAACTGGGGTTACAATTAGGTGTGTTGGTGATATTTAGCATAGTGTCACCTTAACCGATACCAGCTACCTGTGCAATCAGGTGACTATACAGGACTCTTTAAACAAGAGAAAGTCAGACATTGGTGGTACAAATAAATCTGGCTAGCACTAAATGTGTGCAATTTAAACAAATACATAAAATTTCTCTGGTGAATTATTGTGTGAGATTTACATCAGGTATTCTGTAGACTTCCTACCAATGGGTCTTTTTAAAGCAAATTCTTTACATCCTATAAAGTGAAGCATTCCATGTTGAATAGTTTGTTTTGGTGTAAAAGGAAAAAGGGCCGGGTGGTGATTTTCAGCACTGACACTCATTGTGATTGCGTATAATATCCAAACAAAAGATCACAGTGAACCAAAAAGAGCTCAAAGTGCAGCAGCACACAAAAAAAAATATCACAACATTGGACTGTGTTATTGCAAACGTTATTTCTGGCGACACTACGATAATGAATGAGCTTCAATACAGTGACTCTAAAACATGCTGTTCAGACCATTAACTTGTAGAACATTGTTCGTTTTTTTATCTCTGGATTTTAATTTTAGTTTTCAACTCTCTGTTCAGCTTGTATTGTGTTACAACCCGTTCTTGCTGTCCCCTGAAATCATACCGACAGTTCTCTGTGATCTAAAATGCCTCTGTTGCTTTCTCTATTCTCCATTGGAATATTTCAGTCTATCCCTCCCTGTCTCTTTCTCTCCATCCCTCCCACATGCCACCTCCATGCTGGAGGACTCATTATGCAGACCAGCTCTCCCTCTGTCTCTCTTATCACTCTCCACTGGAGTACTCATTACTATTTCCCTGTCCCTCACTTCTCCATTTCTCCTTCTATCTCTTCCTTTATATCTTAATCTCTGTATAACATCCTCACACTGAGATACACTGTAAAGCGCCCCATAACTTCTGTTCTTGGTGTAAAACCAAGAACAAAAAATATACTTTGTCTGTCCTTTGCTCAAAGTTGACATTCATTATTTACAGACTTCTAAAAATGGCAACATTGCATGTTGTATTTGTAACATTCTGAGTATTTGAATTAAAAATTAAAAAAAAAAAAAGCAGATCTATAGATGCATCTCATCTTCTCAAAACAACACATACATAGATAATGTACTCTGCATGTCCAAAACAGCTTGGCAAGTGGTTCTGCAGACATAGAGCCAAGAGCGCAGGCCTGTTGGGTGAAAGCAAAGGATTGTGTGACTGCATTCTGTACCTATAAAACTTCAACGTCCCCTGCCTGTCCCTCTGCAGGGCCTTCACTTTCTTGGTAACACACGACTGCACATGAAGGAAGCCATCAGGGAGCTGTGATCGAGAGGTGTGACCCACAGGCCAGGTTTGGACTCACAAATACCCCCTGCTGGGTCGTCAAGAAACGAATGTGTAATATTAAAACACCGCAAACATTCACCAAGCCCAGGTCACATCCCCAGAGAAGTGTTATACTGGAAAATTAAATGAATTAAAGAAGAAGAGTATCGTGACTTGGGAGCATACATGAGTGTTTGGAGAAAATTTTCTGGACTTTCACCCCGGAACACTAGGGTTCCTAGCTCATGTGGGTCTGTTATTATTGTTATTATTTGACTTTTTGTTTTTGATAAGTGTTGATTATAGGCTTATGTACTAAAATGACTTGTCTAGACTGAAGAAAACATCATGAATTGGATAAAATTGGTTAAAAAAAACCTTCTTTTTGAACATTTTTAGACACAGTGTGACATTAATATGTTGTCCTGTAATGTCCTGATGCTCCCACTTCACGCTTTTGTAGGATGCCAGGCTTGATGACACCAGAAGAGATTTTACATGCACCACATTACATTTCCCTCCTTCAGGGATTTAACAAAAGTCGGCTCCTTCAGTCATCCTGTTATTTCTCCAAAGCAATTTTGCTGACACTCTTTAGCACTCAGCTTGCAGAGTTCCCTCTGACCTGAAGCAATTAACTTGCATTATTTCAGGCATTTACTTCACGCTGGCAGAGATCAAGCTTAGTGATTTAGTATCAAGCACAAATTAAATTCATCGGATTGCCTCAGATTGTTTTATTTCTTACCCCATTGTTCTACATTTGGACATTTTGTGGCACCCAGTGACAGCTGGGAATGTAATACAAAGAAGAAATACAAAGGGTGTAAAGGCCATTGAAAGCCGTAAGTCTAAATTGCTCAATTGATATTAAGATCAAAATCATGTTAATGATGTTTTTAAGCATTAAAAAGGCACTCACTGAAATACTTGGAAATTCACATTTTCAATTGTAGAGTGAGATCTTTTTAATTTTGTGATTTCCATCTATGTTTCCTGAGAAGGAAAGGGGCGGAGTCTGTCATGGGATTATATTATGAAATTCAAATTTAATTTCTTGCATTACAACAGTTCAATTGAATTTTTTAAACTATGTGCATGAGTTGAAACTTCCAAGCAACCCAAACACCATTAAAGGAAACATGCTGCATAGGGAACACGGAACAGTCTTGAAAGTTTGTCCAATCAGGTTAAAGAAGAGCAAAATATGTGGATCAGTGAGGAAAAAAACTTTGCAGAAACTCCTATTTTATATCTGTACCCTGAACATAATCTCTGTGTGCACATATGTGTCTGTGTGTGCATGTGCGTGTGTGAGTGAGTGCAAGAACACCTGTGCGCACCTTTGCGTGTAAGGTGTCTCTGCATATCGTGTTCCATGGGCAGATAAAGAGGAGGCCCTCCATGAGGCCGCTCAGGCAAGTAATCACAAGATGACTGCTTAAATTAATCAGCCGACTGTATAGCACATATAATAAACTCATATTAATTAGCAGAAACAGACGGGGCAGGAGAGCGAGAAAAAAACCTAAATTAATAAGGTGGAAACAACAAGCGAAAGACCAGAGGTCAGATGCAGATAAAGAAATTTATTTTTCCGTAACTTCTCCTATCCTTCCATTTTTGTCTCTTACATCCCTTTCCCCTCTTAATTTTCTCTTTTTTCTCTTCTTCCCTGAGAGACACGAGCAAACAAAACACTCTGCACGCCCTGGAGCTCTCTGGTTTTCCTCTATAGGGGTTGGAATGCAACACAGAACTGAGAGTACCTTCAGAGGCAAAGAACATAAAGAAGATTAAACCATGTAACACATGCTACTTTAAAAGAATCAGTGTTTGTTTTGGAAGAATATGTGCGTGTTTGAATGTGTGTAAGCTGGAATATTTTTTAAGTACTGCTAAGATTAGAACTGAGTGTGGGGGGGGGGTTACAGAGAAGAAAAGACAGCAGAAAATGGAGTAAAGACCGGAGGCATCTCCGAGGCCTTTGTTTTTCCAACAAGCTGCTCCTACAAATGTGTTTAACATCCATTTACAGTGTTATATTCCTTTCATACACATGGCCTAAAATGAAACTGTAGAACATCCTATTTATTAATTCTGCATCTGAACCACTTTTGGGTTTATTTTCATCTAAATTTATACAGTATACAAAACTGTAACGTGCACAGTGCACTAGGTTCTATAGTGCAAGACTATAAAAACCGATGAAAAAAGATGAAACATAAAAATAAAATTAAAAAGAGTGGAGAGGGAGGGTTTGAAGCGGAAGAAAGAAATAGAAAAAACAAAAAAAAATGAGAGGAGCGGGTAGAAGTGGGGATTTTGCTATGAATAATAGCCTATTCATCAGTGCTAATTTGCTAGGCTAATGTTCTCACTGAGCTTAATGGGGAGATTAGCCTGGCAAATTAGCACTGATAAACGAGCAAACATGAATCACGGTGGTCAATCATAGAGCCAGCCATGTATTCATACCATACCACAGCAACGGGAAGCGTCTGTTCGAAATGTGTTTTTAGTTCGAGTTCAGCAATTAACTGCCCCTCGTGACCACACTGCCTTGCAATAAACTTGCAGTGTAACAGCAGCGGATAGAGATGCCGACAGAGACAGAGATTAATATAATCAGCTGTACACCAAAAGCATGAGCTGGCATCTTTACTTCTCCCTAATTAATACTAAATTAGACAATACATATCTGAATCATAACAATTCATAAGAAAACGATGACATTAATAAAGCAGTTTTAAGGTTCTTTGCAATGCTGACCCTGTTGCCTCTTCGCTGAATGAGCATCGCTTTGCAAATTCTAAAATTGGCTTCAGGTTGCATTTAGGTACGACATACACGCTGGTTTTGGCACGAGAATCTCCGGTGTGGAAAGACAGGCAGCTCCCACTAAAATCTAAAGGGACTTCAGAGGCTCTTCAATTCCTTCATTAATAAGTAACACGATCATTAAAGTTTTACACATTTACAGTGGGTGAAGCTCTTATCCAGAGTGATTTGACAGTGAATGTAATTGTAGAGTAAGCTTGAATTTCCCTGATCACAATATTACAGGCCATCCCTGGATTATAAAGGTCGCTGTAATAGTAACCTGGGACAGATTATTCTGGCAGCCTTACACGTGTAAAGTCAAGAAAGAATAGAAAAGCAGTAAAAAAAAAAAAAGAAAAAGAAAAAGTCATTTTTACTGTGTGATCTTGAAGGATCCAGGAATTGTTTATTGTGAAGGTCCATCAAACTGTATCGAATCTATAGAGCTGGAACATGCCTGGAATAAAGAGTAACGGCCTTATTTTCAGGGCGGGCATCTTCAGTGATTGCACAGCTCAGAATCTGACTCATACACATCATTGGACAAGTTTGATGGGAAATTTTGAGTCCAGATTAGCTGAACTTTAAGCACTCAGCCATCACTTTGTTTATTGAATTTTTTTGCCTGAAATAATAGCATCTTCTATGGAGAGACATTTGAAGAAAAAATACCCAAAACATGTCACTACAACCAAGACGGAAAACATTTCAGCAGGTTTATTTTTGTCTGCTGTGTTGGAACTATATTTTCCGCAAGAACACATAGCCTATTACTGCCATGGTAGGTAAGCAATCATATGTGTGAAAAAAAATGCTGTAGTTTTGATGGTGTTCACTGGCTCAGTGGGTAAGTACAACAGCCATTCAATAGCTGAATTGCTACTGAAAAGGAGAGAGGGACACAGTCACACTTGATCAAGCACAAATAGGATCCTTCTGTGAGTAAAAAAAAAGGGTCAAAACTCGTCTTTTTTATTTTTATTTTCCAAGAACATGTTTTGATATTTTAAGATACAAGAATTTAAAAAGAAAGTAATTAACAAAATAAATAAATAAAAAGGAAAAAAGGGAGCGTGTTCATGACTGTAGCCTCTGTAGCATAAGTTCTCGGCCTTTCTGTTTTTAAAAGATACTATATCGCCAAAAGTGTTTGCCTTTACATGCATATGAACTTGAGTGACATCACCTTCTTAATCCATAGGGTTTAATATGATGTCGGCCCCACCTTTGCATCTTTAACTCTTCTGGGAAGGCTTTCCGCAAGGTTTAGGAGTGTTTATGGGATTTTTTTGCCATTCTTCCAGAAGTGCATTTGTTGGACAAGAAGGCCTGACTCGCAGTCTCTGCTTTGATTCATCCCAAAGATGTTATGTCACGTTGAGGTCAGGACCAGTCAAGTTCTCCCACACCAAAGTGGCTCATCCGCGTCTTTATGGGCCTGATTTGTGCACTGATGTGCCGTCATGTTGGAACAGGAAGCCCAAAACTGTCCACAATGTCTTGGTATGCTGAACTAAGGGGCCGAGCCCAAGTGCTGAAAAACAACAACCCTGTTCCAAACTTTACTCTTGGCACAATGCTTGTCAGACAAGTACTGTTCTCCTGGCAACCACCAAACCCAGATTAATCCATCAGATTCTCCATGGAGAAGTGAGATTCCTCACTCCAGAAAACACATCTTACTGCTCTAGAGTCCAGTGGCAGCCTGCTTCACACCACTGCATCTGACTCTTTGCATTGTGCTTAGTGATGTAAGGTTTGGATGCAACTCAGCCGTGGAAACCCGTTCCATGAAGCTGTCTACCTATACCGCATGTCTTTGGACTGTGGGAGGAAACCGGAGTACCTGCAAACTCCACACAGAAAGGCCCGGGCCAAGGTGGAGTCAAACCCAGACCTTCTAGCTGTGAGGCAGCAGTGCTAATCACCACGCCACCATGCTGCCCTGCACTCAGACTAATCAATAAGTCTCAAATTATCATGATTAACAGTGTTAATCCCTACCTTACGATGCCATTTGAAGTCAAACGTTGGTGAATGTGTTTGGTTTTTTTTTGTTTTGTTTTTTTAATTTCCAGTCAAAATGAAGTTATGCAGTGTAATGCTTGTATGAAAGCTGTCACTGGCTTTATTGCAAGACCATAAATTCACAAAGTCCATATATGCACATGGTGAACATGTACGAGGTGATACCAGAAAAGGTAAAGTGTTTGTGTGTGTCAGTCATTATGGTGTGATGAGGGTGGTGTGCATCTGATAGCAGTCATGATTACTGCCCTGATTTTACTGACTAAACTAAGTAAAAATAAATGAAAGCTAACATTGTGCTTGGTCATATGGATGGAGAAAAGGAAAGGCAGGAGCGTGGAGGTGAGAGTAGGAACTCTAAACACAGGGCAGAGGAGGAATAGTGGATGCATCGGGCAAATGGTGCTGAAGCTGGAGCTGCCAGGCAGGAGGAAAACAGGAAGACCTCAGAGGAGGTTCCTGGATATAGTGAAGGAGGACATAGGTTCAAAACAATCACAACATGCTCTGCTCTGCAACTCTACACAAGTCAAGTGTGATGTGTGTGTTAGTTAAGGCATCGTGTAAAATAATTAATCAAATGTAAATTTTACAGTCCGACTTGAATTCCTCAATTCACCGCCCGCATTGCCAGTTTTCCAAAATGTTTATGCATATGAGTAAGACTTTACTTACAGCTTTTATTTGTACTGAGTCCAACTTGGTGTCATGCGTTGTGCAGATCCTTCCGGCCGTGTTTTGTGCATATTTATAAATTGAGACTCCCGAGGTACACATCTGAGAGTTGGTCATTTCACCAAAACCTATTCTGGAGAACAGCGTGACCACATATGGGGTTGTGTAGTATGTTGCCGCTTGGTGTACATGTCTGTGTTGTTTTAGCAGATGCAATGTAAAAGAGAGAGACACGATCACAGCCTGTCCTTCATCAGCAGTGTTTGTGTTGTATGCAGCACTGATCCCCCACCATTGTCAAATTCAGGAAAGATTAATTGTCGGGAGACCTGCGCTAACCGTGGTCACTGCTTGCTTTTTGGTTTTTTTTGTTATTGGAAAGGAGGTGTGTCTCCACAGTGAGACAGAGTAAACATATGTCCCCATGCCATTAGTACATTAGCACACACACACACACACACACACACACACAAAACAGTATCCTGTGAGCTGGGGTTTCTGCAGCAGAAACCGCAGCTCACAGGAAGAAGGGACGTGTACTAAAAGAAGAATCGATGCTGTGAAAAGCAGATATGTATAAATTAATCCAGAGAGCACATCACTTCAAGAAAACTGAACAGAAATAAAATATATACGATATGCTGAACAGATAAACACACTACTTATACCAGAAAGTCTCTGAAGCATGGCATGATTCCACAACAATGGAGGACCTTGTTGATAACAGTTCACAGAAAGAAGTACACTTCTCTGATAAAAAAAAATAAAAAAAAAAATGGAGCCACAGATCCAGTTTAAGTCTTCTTTCATTGCATGAGTAAAGAGCAAAAAGATTTACAACAATGGGCTTACCTGGCAGAGGTCCTTAAAGGATTATCAGAAATGTAGTGGCTTTTGGCTTTTGAATTATATCTGTGGGGCAGAGTTCCAGGGTGGATCTTATTATTTGAAGAAGTTTTGCAAATATTTTAGGTGAGCGGAGGGGAGACAAACTACTGAAGCTCAGTCCCAATTAAAGCTTGCAAAAACTAGTGATGCAAAAGTTGTACCAATAACTAATGAGTCTGGACATCAAGTGTCCCTTTGGTCCACACCTCACCAAATTGGCACAACTTGCTTTCATATTTGCCATCGCTTTATCTTTCCTGTTTACTGGGGGGGGGGGGAGCAAAGCAGCAACGATCTGCTTTTTCTGTTTAAAAAAGGTGCTTCTGAAATAACACAAAACTATTTTTAATTTGCACGTTAGAGCTCAGAACTTGTAAATGTAATCTACAACACAACTAATGTATACACATCCGGCATTTACAGCCTTAAATATTTCCAAGACCCAAAAAAGGAGAAAAAAACAAAAACAAAAGGAAGAATGCCTTGTAAGAACGCTACACAACACAAACTGTAACGTGTAGTAATTTCCACAGTGATTCCCTTTTGGAGATGGAGCTAAAGTGCAGCTGCAGTTCAGCCAGCATGCAGTAAAACCCAGGACTTCTACAATGGGAACATCTGTAGCTTATTTCAAGTGGGTCCCAGAATAATAAAACAGACAATATGTTTTCACTGAGCCTGGGTCCCAGGCCAAGATACTAAAAATGAGGAAAGAAAAAAAATTACTTCAGATTTCTTTCTGCCAGTAAAAATATCAACTGCTTCTCTCCCACCTTGTTAAAATGAAAACAAACTTATCCCAATCTCCGTTTTTATCTCCTGGGGTAACTTAGAGGTAAATGCTCAAGCACACACACACACACAGACACACACACACTTGTTTTAAAGGAGCTGCTCATGCAACTGGTACACCCTCAGCACAGAGGAATACAAGTGCAGCATAGAGGAGTCCTATTTCTAAATGGGGCTCTTCTATCCTGCAACAAGGAGTAGCATGAACAATAAACACAGCACAATAACCAGCCAGCGCATTTCCATTATAAGCGTTCCTAAATCGGCACTGGCAGAACCGAACTCAGAGCGTGATAGAGCCACACAAACCAACACGGAGAAAAGACACAGGAGGGATATTTTGTTTGGCGAGAGAGCTCGTGGACACATACAGCGATGAACGTGTGCAGAAAGGATCATCATCGTATCAGTAACTGAGCTTAAAGGGCAACAATGTTTCAGTTTCAGTTCAAACAGACACGCAAACACATTAATTGCAATTTCCGCGATCGCTGCAAATGAGACTGCCAAAGATATGCTGCCACCGCCTTCTCTCTGACTCTGTTCCCTTCACTCCTTCAGCATTTTTTCCCCTTCTACGTCTAACTCTGTCTACTTTCCTTGCCCTGACACACATGCATGGCCCCATAATGCACAAACACTGGTGCTATCTCGAGGCTGATGGCTGTCACCTTTGTGTATTCAGCCTCTTTCAGGAGCCAGCAATGCAAATAACAGCCTCGTGAATATTCAGGAAAGAGAAAGATAGAAAGACAGAGAGAGAGAGAGAGAGAGAGAGAGAGAGAGAGTAAGGAGAAGGAAGAAAGCAAGGTGATGACAGGTGAAGTGTGGAGGGAAAGTAAGGAGGAATGCTGTCGACAGAATGATAGCGACGGTTGGATTAGAGGAATAAACACACAGTGAGTGACAGTGTGGGTTAAATAGAACAGAGTAGGTGTTTGATGTGTGTATGTGCTGGTCATGGACTGCTAACCAGTTTACCATCTTTCCTACATCTGAGGGGGATTTGAGAACGTGAAAAGGTGGTCATGCCAGTTGCAACTTATAGAAAAATGTTTAACATTTACAGTTGTAACAGCTGCAGTGGCTCCATAGTGTAGTGGTTTACGCACGTTACCTACGGTAACAAGCATCGCTGGTTTGGTTCTTGAAGGAGACGCAAATGCTGGGGTTGCATCAGGAAGGGCATCCGGTGTTTAGAACAACAACAACAACAATCTGCCAAATCAGACATGCGGCGCTACCTGCTGTGGCAACCCCTTGTGAATAAGGGGGCAGCCAAAAGTAGCTAATTATAACAATTACACGAAAGTTTGACGAGATGTCCTTAAAAAAAATTGTTGTGCTTTACTCAGATTAAAACTAATTGCTACAGCTATTGCAACACATACGGCTATGGATGTGTAGAAGTTAGTATGAAAACTGAAGTCATGATAATAATAATAATAATACATCATTTACTTCCCTTATTATACCAAACAGATGCTGTGAATGACAAACCACCTTTTTTCTCCTGATCGCTTTATCTTAGTAATTTTCCTTCCAGGAATTTTGAAGACTTAAAAACACGTGTGGCAGCTAATTCTGGAAACATCCGGTAGTGCTCACAGACTAGATCTGGGTCTGGGTTTGACATGTTTGTCAGCACGTGAATATCTGCTTTAAATCTTAATGTGCATAATGTGCCTGTAAATACTGTATGTATGAAAGTGTCAAAATGTGTTTTCTGATAGCCGTTCAATCAGCAGCATTGATGTTTATGTCGGTATTTTTATGCAATTATGAAAAATAATGTGCATCCCATGTACTTGTGATTCAGTATGTGTCAAAATAATACCGTCTCATCCCCATCTTTGCTGAGTGCACCTTGTTGAATAGGTGGGAGTCAAACCACTGCTGGAGTTGCTCAACAAGTCATTGTTCTGACCTCTTGTAGCAACCAGTGATGTGTCACTAAAACAGCGCTGCAAGATCTTTCTCCGCCACTCCCGGTTATGACGATGAAAATGACATGTTGCTTTACAGAAATTCAAAAAAACAAAAGAAAAAAAGGTGGGGTTTATTTCTCTTATGAGGAGCATTGTGTTCTTTATTCTTTCGACTCAAAACAGATCAAAGCTGCTGTGTGTGTGTTTCTGACTACTATTCAAAGCAGTCAACCTTGACTTTACGTTGTTAAGATTAAAGACTTTGCAAAGAATAGCTTCCTTACGCATCCATCAGTGTGGGAAAATTTTGATCCTTTAGATAAACATGATGAAAGCTGTCTTCACCGCTCACTTGTGGGTTTTGGACAGGGATGTATTTTTTTCACATTACTAGCCTAGCAAATTGCTAATATGCCTGTTGTCAGGGTCCAGGCAGGCTGTAGTGTGTCACCCGTGTCTCACAGCAAGCGTGTTCATCTGAAACTTTCTAAGATGTTTGTATCTTGCGTGTATTGTAGGGGTGGGACTCATCATGTTGGTGACTGGTGGTTAAAACCACAAAAGGTTTCATTTTATCTAAACATAACCAAGTAGTTTTGTTACCTGGAAACTAAATAATGACTCTATAAGATTAAAAATACTACAAACCAAAGTCTAAAAATGAAAATGTGGCACAGAGGGACACAAACTTGTATCTCCTGAGAGGAAGGTGTTTTATTTCAGACTTAAATGGCAAAGCTTTTAATAATTGTTCATTTCTAATTACCATTCGGGTCTGTAATGAGAAATTTTATGATTATATATGAAAATATGGTATATATATGGGGACGCGAAATACATCCAACTGTTTATGAACAATTACACTTGTGACCTGACGTGATCCATTTTCCTTCAGTTTGAATTGATGAAGGATTTTTTCTTCATAGTATGCATGAGCAACATGGCAATTGAAGCAGAGAATAGGCTAAAAAGAGATATACTGCATGCAAGTGCAGGTACATGCTGTGGGGAGACCAATTTAATGGCTAAGGTGATTATCTAGAGTGCTGCGCTGCTTCTGCAGAAGCACAGGCTGAAATAGAGAATGGACAACAAAAGTGATCTCTGATCCAACGGATGTAAAAGATTTCCTTTAGTGAATATGTCAAAAAAAGAAAAAGAAAAAAGACCGAGCCACAAAGGAAGACAACAGTACAGAGACACTGTGCAGGAAAAAAAAAGGTGGGTGATGCTCGCTCAGATATAGAAAAATGTTTAACAGGTTATACTTACAGGTGCAGATCCATGAGCTTTAGTTCAATAATATTTTAACTAAGTATATAGTTTCATTTCACTTCAAATGCATTGTACACAAACTGGGGGACAACTGTCATGCAGCAAAAGGTGGGGTACACCCTGGACAGGTTGCCAGGCGATGATTCACGTTTATATTCATACCTATGGACAATGTAGAATTGACAGTTAACCTAACACATGGATTGTGGGAGGAAGCCGGAGTACCTGACGAGAACCCACACAGGTGCAGGGAGCGCATGCGAACGCCACGCAGAAAGGACCCACCTACCGGATTCCTAACCCAGGACATTATTGCTGTGAGGTGAAAGAACTAACCGCTGCACCACTGTGCCGCCCGGCTCCAAACCAAGCAACCTTAAATCTGACGAGTTAAATCGTATTATTTTTCCCCCCAAAAGAGAGCTGGATCTTCATAGTGTGTTTTTAATACTAATCATATGCTTTATAGTTTCTCAAGACCACGCACACACTCACACAAATATACACAGTCACAAAATACAATTGATTCTGCCTTCATGCTGCTGAGAGAGCCTTTGAGGTGAAATCGATGGTGGAGCTTTGTGAAATAAAGGCATCCTCGGCATTCTGTGTGTGTGTGTGTGTGTGGGTGTGTGTGTGTGTCTGTGTGAGAGAGAGAGACACAGAGGGTAAGGCGTGTATGTGCAGTGTAACCACCAGAGAGGACAAGCTGGTCCTTAGAACTACATCTCCCCTCTGATCCTAGGAAAAATCCACTAATCTCTACACACACACACAAGCAAACACACAGAGAAACAACAAATGGGACAATAATTAAACTGGCACGTAAATTCACAACCTAAAACTAAAACAAAAAAATACACAGCACACTCAAATAAAAATAGATAATATCGATGTAGAAATGGAATATGGTATATATGCTAGAATTGTCAAGCCCTTAAAGTGACAGTGTTGTGTCAGTCCAGACCTTCCTTACTATTCCTTATTCAGTCATGTCAGGACTGAAAGAAGAATCATAGTTAATGTGGAGTATTTGG
Organism: Pterophyllum scalare; assembly: GCA_024447675.2. Lineage (NCBI taxonomy): Eukaryota > Metazoa > Chordata > Actinopteri > Cichliformes > Cichlidae > Pterophyllum > Pterophyllum scalare. Next base: position 59,645 of record JAMQGT020007898.1, read on the forward strand.
TTTATTTAGCACTAGATATTACATATAACCAGCCAGGCCTGCGGCACTTATTAACGTTAATTATCTATTTCTATCATCCTCATAGTCAGATGGTAAAAACGGCTGTACATAAACACTAAACACTTAAAAAACAAACACATATTTAATCTTCTTCTTTGCAAGCTGTATAGTCACTGTATAAGAGAAAGTAATCAGTTACAGGCGCTATTAGCGTGATTGTTTGATGAACACTTATTTACAGACATGCATGACAACACATTCCAGTTACCCCAAAGTGCCACTGCACTGAAAGTCATTCATCAAAATTTCTTTACAGACACATAACGCCACAATTCATTTTGAGATCAGCTGCTACACATAACATGTATAATTTGTTAGAATTTGAGTGTTATAAAAATAATTCCCAAAAGCTATATAGATGTTGATCATCCTGGTACCCTAGGCAGTTTATGTAGTAAGTTGCTTATAGACGGGTTAATGTGGTTAATGCGTCTCGGGGTTAGGTAACAGACATGCATGCATATGCTACGGTCATCATTCTAAGATGTTTGATGCTTTAGGTGAAGTTAAGTTGCCACAAAGCACATTTCTTAGATTTTCTTTATAATATTTTACACTTTTAAAAAAAATAAGAAAGCGGCTATTCTTTGAAGCTGCTTAAACCTGCCGCTTGGTTATGATGTGTGGGCTGATATCGCAGCTCTAAGTGTCACTTTGTGGTCTGCTGTAACTGGAAAGCACACTACAGGTTAAAAAATGTTTTATATCACACATCTTATTATTGTGGTTTAGAATCCCCTACTTGCCTGCTTTTATTCCTGAGCCGTTGACAGCAATACGGAAATGTAATGTTTTTCACAGATAAATATTTTATTTGTTATGTCACAAAAAGCACCTTTTTTCGCCTATTTTGAGTGGTTCACCTGAGCAATTAAAGACATATAACTGGAGAATATTGGACTGCAGGACTAGGATTTCTTTTTTTTTTTGAGAGAAGCAGCTCAATTAACTTTTAACTTTCTAGCTGTTTGACCTTTCAAAATAAGACGAAAGAGACTGAAGAGTCGAAGTGTGGAAAACCCTGAAGTGTCCCAGGACCAGACCTAGTAAGACTGTCACTGTGAAAAAGTAGTCAGGATGCTTTCCTGTCAAATTTCCAGGAGGGTGCGTCTATGAATTGGTCTATAGAGTGAGATAAAACAAACAATATAGGGACAACACAAGCACGAAGAAAAACATATTTTCCTTTTGATAATCTGTCTCTGTCTGTCTACATTTCACACACATACACACTCAAAGCATTTATCCCCTCATCAGTAATCATCTCACTAATTAGCTAACCAAACAACGATAGCACAGTTCAAGATGACAGCTTTTTAATGAGATAGCTACTAATCACTTTGACCCTCAGCCTGTCAACATTTCCCACTGATTAGAAATGCTGAAATGCTCAACTAATTATTGATTCAAAGCATCAAACTGCTATGGCAAGGGTTTCTACAGATCTAGACACTATTAAATACTTTTGGCTGAATGCTGACTGAATTGGAGCTGCACTTAACATGAATTCGTCATCAAGTGCTGCCTCGGTTTTCCTCCTTTTGAAGTTGCAGGCTGTGGTGTTACCGATGAGTGAGCAAAGAGATGCTAACTAATTTGCTTTTTTTATCATTATTATTATTTGAGTCATTTTCTGCTGTGCTGATCTCAGATTGAATGCACTAAAGAGGTAAGTTCTGCACCATATTGTGGATACTGCAACAATAGCTTACAGTAATAAATATATAGCAGGGCTATGCGCTGGGCTGGATTGAGAGTTTGGCCAACAACACTGATTGCCTTTACCAACAGTGCAGAAAGGCAACAGAGCAAGCAAAAAAAAAAGCTGTGAGAGAGCATCCATCCATGGCCAGATAGAATGTGCTAGCTTTTATCACAACCTGCAATCATGTTTTAAAGTTGAGCAACCCCCCTCCCCAACAAAAAACATAGAACAGTGTGTTCTGGTGCTCGCACTTTTGGTTACATTGTAACAATCAATTATCAACATCACTGTGTCAACACTATAGGGTCTGGATTTGTTTTTTAAAGGACGAACGCAAACTTTTTACAGTCCTTCTCTCCTACGTGGGAAGAAATTCCAATTGCATTTAAGAAGGAAGCTTAAAAGTATGGGATGAGCTTTTTTTTTCCAACAAGAAGTAACAGCCGCTTTAACTGAAAAAACTGGCATCGTAAAGGAAATGGAAACACAAGTTAAACTGAACCACAAAGCCGTGTTTAGGTAGCCCACTGTAGCAACACCACAGCACAGACTGCTTGGTCAAAACAGACAATCTTAAGTAAGAAAAAGTAAGTAAGTAAAATTTATTTATATAGCACTTATCACAGATAAAAATCACAAAGTGCTCCACAACAAAAGACAAAAAGTTAAAAGTATAACAATATAAAACAATAGAATACAGCATAACAAGTTAATTAAAAGCTTGT
>JAMQGT020007899.1:0-14205 GCA_024447675.2 Pterophyllum scalare
AAACTAAAACTCTATGATTTGATTTTCACAGTGCAATCATCAACAAGTACAATCATTGATCATCGCACAGGGGAAAATAACATTTGTCTTGACAAAATCTGCCAAGTAATCTCGAAAAGAAGAAACTTTGGTTTTTGGAGCGTCTAATGCGTCACAGATGCTGCTGTTTTGTAATCAAATTACTTGGATCCCATTAAATGTAATTCCTCACTTCCGCATCCCGGAGAGAGGAGCGAAAGGGCAGGAAAATTGATTTGTCATACTTATCGATCGATGTTTGCATTCATAACATGAGGTCAGAGTTTACGTAAACCCATTTCTCTGTCACGCTCTCTCTCTCTCCACGCCCATTTGCCTCTCCTCGTCTCTTTCACCGCTCAAATCCCGCCACGCACGCAAGGACAGACGTACTCGGCGCATCAACCCAGAAGCCTTTCACTGCTTTTTAATGAATCCTTTGAAATCAGGCGCCAAAGCCTTGTGTAACGCACGCGTTACGCAAGCATGCATGAGCGCACTTAGAAAGACTTGCACAGTTAGAGTGCGGTCTGGATGACGTGTATCTTAATGAGAACAATGTCCACACAGCTTATTGGGTTTGCAACTGAAAAGACACATTAGGAGAATTTTTAGGAGTTGATTCATCCGAGCTATAAAGAAACTTTACATTTTTTTTTTTTCACTGATTTTCATTCTGGTGGACCCAAGCTATTTTGATTGTTTTCCTTTAATTTATTAAAGTTTGAACATTTTCCTTACAAAAAAAAAAAAAAAAAAAAAGTCAAAAACAATCTCCAGGCCCAGCCCCTTTGCTTGTCTGGATAATCCACAGACCTCACTGAGAACTGTTTTTATCTGACGCAACAGTCCCAATAAAACCTGAGGACAACGTGTGTTATGGATTAGCCGGAGCTTTTTGTCATTTTGGTGAACATATCCTTAAGCATGCAGCTTCTTACAGATTAATTCGTAGTGACAAGGTGCACGCTGTACTATCTTGGGAGTGAGTTTGTTTGCAGATAAGCCTTATGTGATATTGAAATGCATTTGCAGAACCAGGATAAGGAATATATAATACATACTGTAAAATACGGACGAGCCCGATGCTTTAACCCACTGGTTTTTGAAGCGTTATGGCTTCTGCCATCCAAATTTTCTGGAGCCAGAGGTCACAGTGAGATTTAGACAGTGGATTGCTTATTCATCAGCTAAGTATGTATTGGTGCAACACATAGCAGTGCTGTATGTCATAATCAGTGCTAAGTAACAGACTAAAAATGCCTGAATTTCACTCAGCAAAGCTGAAGTAGTTGCTTCTTTGATTGGCTGTACCTCACAACAGTCCATAGCACTTGTGTTTCCTTTATCCTTTCTTTGTTTTGATTATTAAAGAATAAGCACAACACCACTGTTAAGAGGTCCAATTGTGTGATTCAGATCAGTGGAGGTGAAACTGCCTGTGTTGGTAGACCTGTCAGTCAAAGCAGCCACGCCCCAAACTTTACGCCTTAAAAAAAAATGAAATGGATTGGTTACAAATAAATAAATCAATCAACCCCAGCACAGCTGTTATGAATAGGATATTACCTATACAAAACAGCTTTTTGTAACAGGCTGTAAACATGTTATTTTTTTGGCCAGCCTCAAAAGCTCACTGGAAGAAATGCAGATTTTTGGCACTTTTGCATTACCTTAATTTGTAATCCGAGGTTTCCACTTGTCCAAAAATGGGTTCACTTCCAAAACTCATGCATTACGAGCACTTAAATGTACTTTCCTGTAATTCTTTATTGTCTTGTAATTCAATATGGCTCTGGTTGGGGGTCTTCCCTGTCTTTCCACATGCATAAATGGAAAGCCAAAGGTGAGGACAGCCTCAGCAAGACCAAAAATGGAACAGAGCAGGCATCACCAACAACAGTTATTATATCGATTAAGTCAGACACGGCATGAAAGGAGAGGCTGAGGCCGAAGTGGATTGCAAAGCAGCTTGCGGATGTGCAGCAACTTTAGAGAGCCCAAAGCAACCTAAATAGCGTCACCAATATCAAACTTGCCAAATGGTTGTGTTGAAGGGTATCAGGAGAGCCATCAGCTGATCTTCCGGGATTGTGGCTGAGCTTGACTTTGTAGTGCTGCGCTCGATTTTTATAGTTCAAAAGGGCACCACCCATCTTAACAGTAAAACTGGCTAGAGCACATTACAACCACTTGGCATGACTAGCGAGGGATGAAAGTGACTGGGAAAGATGGCTAACTCAGAGCAAGGAAGGCAAAAGTGGGAGTGTGTCGGAAAAGGCTGTGAAAGAGCATGGATATGCTGTACATGTTGAGGGATCAAAGCTGAAGGGACAGCACAAATAGTAAGAAGATGTCAGACAGATGTGGGCTGGTCCTTATGTGCGTGCCTGATGTGAATGGGATGTGAGTGTCAGTTGATACACCATCACAACCTCTCATCTGGAGGGTGACACTGAAACACCTCGGTCACTTCCAATGACTGCTGTTGCCATCAAGGACATGCCAAAACATACGCGCACGCACACTCATGCGTGTTTGAACACACCCTGACTTGCAGTGTATGATCGTAGGCTTGCGGTTGACATACATATGACCTTCGATGCGACTGATCTCTTTCTATCTCACATACACGCATGCACACACACACACACACACACAAATGCCAGTAATCTTCCTTGGTGCCCACTCTAACATATGCATGCTCACATCACCATACACAGGGGCTTTTTCAGAAATATATGCACTCACACACACTTCGGCACGCTAGCAGAGCTGTGCTCGCAAACACACACAAAACACTCTCAAAATAGTTCCTGCACACTCACACCTGAAAAGACACCGAAACATATGCACAAGTACACACAAAGTTTAGTCAGATCTGCGGTGGGGAATGGGTCAGTCGCTGAGGGACTGCAGTGTTGTTGTTGCATACTGAGACAGATGGTAGATCGTGTATCAGTGTGTGCATGTTTGTGGCAGGTACAGGTATGAAAGCGTGGAGATGTTTTGTGTGTGTGACTATGCGGTTAGCAGGTGCATGTATGGATATGTAGGATAGGCAGGTTTTTCCGTGTTTGTGCAAAAGCCTGAATGACTCCCAGTGGTGTGGTTACGGAGCAGGGCCCCCAGAGCACGGCACTTGCAGTCGCACAATGGTCGAGATAAACAACCTCACCTCAACTAATATGAATAATAGAAGAGCTGACTGGAGCCTGCAAAACTAGAAAAATGTGTTTGTGCATGTTTTCATGTGCCTGTCTTTTCTGACTTTTTTTTTTTGTGTGTGGGAAGTTTACTGACATATTGGTGCATGTGGGGTAGCTGTTTAAATGTCACGGCTTCTCACTCTGCAAATTTTCATTTCTCTCTTTATTGTATTCTATTTCCTAAAGTCTGTTTATCTTTCTTTTGTATCCATCTGTCATGTTTTCTGCTCCTCTATCATTTTGTAATTGTTTATTTAGTATGTGTACCACCCTTTTAGCCTTTAATGGAAAGTTTTGGTTGGAGTTTCTGTGTGCAACTTGGGACAGTGTGCATGTGCATCTCTGTGCCTGTGTATGTGTGGTCTAATTGTTGGACAGCACAGGGTAGCGCGTGCAGACAGCAACGTCAAAGTGTTCAATAATGCAGACGTACTCACTGGTTTATTTATCAGGGTTAAGCTGAAATAAATGACACAGAAGCCAGACGGGGAAGGGAGGGGGGACTGGGGGAAAAAAAGGGAGAAAAGAGAAAATGGAAGAGTGAGAGGCAGATGAAGAGAGAGAGAAAGATGGGGAGTGACAGTGAAGCGGAGAGTGAAAATAGAGAGGAGAGGAGAGACAACAGAGGACAGGAAGCAGAGAGAAATGCTGTACTGCAGCCTAAATGAGCTGCACCTCTCTGCCACTCGACATTACTTTATGATTCCCCACGTGCATACGTGCGTGGCAGTGTGAGCATGCATGCGTGTGGCGCACAACTTTGTTTGTGACGGCAGTCAGAAGAGGGAAAAGTGAAAGATTCAAGAAAAATAATGGAAGGATGGAAAGCAGCTGGGTGGAAGAGGTGGGGAACCCAGGGACTCTGAGAAATCTATATCTGTTGAATATTTGATCAAGTTTAAGCCCTCTGATTTGAGCCTCCTACCAGGCACTTAAGCAGCCACAGACATGGGGGAGAGGAGAGGAAGAACTGCAGGAAGGAGCGAGAAACAAGAAGACCACAGTGAGGGGCACTGGGCTAGGGTAGGGGTTGTTTTTTATGCAGAAATCCCACTGACATGCAAATGCAGCTCTGTATATCCCATCTTTACTTCTGTCCAAGGGTGGATGAAGGAATAAACTTAAAGATCACCTACTGTGGTCATCTCTAGCTACATACTTTTATTCTTAGACTCCACTAGAGCAGGTTTGCATGATCCACAGTTAAAAAAGAACCTCTTTTTTATCTTACTGTGGGCTATTATTCAGACTCTCAATCTGAAACATATGCTATAATAAATAATAAATATATGCTGTCCTCACACCCACAGCTCTTTCTGTCAGTGACATGACTATATTGAGGAAATGTTAACATCAGCCAGATCCATAAAATCTCAGTCACACAGGCCTAGAGACTTGTCAGCAACCCCCTGGCAACCTCCAGTTGATAGGGATAATTCTGTATTCCCCGATCAGTTGGCAAATGATTGCTGGCTGTCGTTGGGTGGAATCAGCCACAAAGAGGGTACGGCACCGCAAACCTTTCAATTGCTTTGGCCACTAGCAGATTGCTACGATTGCCTGTAGTTTGCATGGAATAGTTTGACTTGTCTGCAAACACTTGCTAGCTAAGCACCATGCAGTAGGAAAACTTGAAAAAGTGAGACGGAAACCAGAAATGGAGAAAATTCACCTTTAAAGTAAAAATGGTGTCTTACCTCTGAAGCCAACATGTTTGAAAAGGTGCAACTTTTACTTTGAAGGTGAACGGTGTCTGTTTTTGGTTTGCACTCTTTCACTACCGCTTAGCAATTAGCCAGCGAGTGTTTGCAGGTAAGTTGCAGTCTTCCATGCAGATCATAGGCGACCACAACAATCTGCTTGTGACCAAAGCAGTTAGGTTTTTAGTGCAGCACTGTATACTTCCTTGCGATCAGTTTCACGTGGAAACAACAAGCAACCTCCTGCAACTACTTGCCAACCAGCCAGTGAACAAGTAAACAGACATTTTTTTCTTAGCAACCAGTGGTCACCAGGGGTCACTGACTGGTCTCTGGGCTTGCAAGACCGAGGCTTTAGCAATCACAATCACACCGATTGCCAGCAACCTCCAGTAACCAGTTAGGGAATAGCCAACTCACTTCTCCATAGTGAGCGGGGGCTGCCACGTGGTCACAACCAATCTCTAAGCCTGTGTGATTAAGGCCTAAGTAGAAAAGCACCACTGAAAATAAAGCCTGTAAAGCACTCTGAGCTCCATTATTCAAAACTTTGGTCATTTAATATGAGCAACCACCCCTGCAACAGTATCACATCTTTGACAGGAAATAAGGAAAAGCATAATAGGTCCAGTTTACCTGCCTGTTGAGAAAATGCATACATAGTCATATGTGTAATTTTAAAGGGGTAATCTTTGTAGTTTAGTAGACAAACTAATTTGGCTTAGAACTGAAACTGAGGCACAGACGTGGTATGATGTCTACATCATACCATACATATCATTGTAAAATAGGTGACAACTGGTGTGATCCAGCTCTTGAGCAGGGTTTCAGTATGTGCATTTTGGTGTTTCCCATCTATGATCCACTTACTTTATTTAGTATAGCTGTCAGGCCTTCACTGGGTAAAATTCCTCATAAACCTTACGGTATGTGAAGCTCAATAAAAGATGGTAAGCAAATAAAGTGAGGAAAGAGGATATCTGGTTCATTCTCAGTTAATTGCATTTTTGGACTTAAGTCCTGTGACTTGCTGGTGTGCAAAAAACTCAGCTGAACTCTTCACCTATTTAATTTTTTCATTAAAAATTAAAAATAGGAACCTGCAGACAAGCGCTCTCCCATCCCGACCACACAGAATAAAATTGTGTTGTACAATTTTCAACCTCAATTGTGTTTATGCTTTCACATCTTTTGTGGCCCCCGGGGGACATGCCTAGAGTTCGCTCCGAGCCAGCCCCTGACAACTATTTTGAGGTGGACCTGAGACTGCTTTTCTAGCCTGCAACACATTTTTCACACTCTACTAAACACATCGAATTCTTGGGGCGAACAGCCTCAGTTAAACTCTCATGTGTGAAAATAGCCTCAAATAAAGTGCAAAAGTGGAAAATGTAATAGAATAGGCCAGCAGGGGTTTGGAGCAACGGATCCAGCTAATTTCCGCCCAAGAGATAAAGTTTATCTGCATCTCTAAATGGATAAGAGAAAGTGGATAGAAGGAAGGATGACTCTATTTAAAATAATAGCAGTCAACTCAAGCGTTTTAAAGGATTATGCCTGATATTCCTCTGAGGTTCTCTGTATGTGTCTTTAGTATATGCATGGAAGTATCTAAACATAATTAAATACAGTGTGCAGATCCCGGCAAAACCACTGTAAACATGCACCATACGCTGACACCTATACTAGTGGTACAAATAGGACAAAGGCATTTCTGGTAAAGTAAAACGAGGAAAGGGACGGGAATGAGCTGATGTGAAGTGACACTGGGAGAAAGCGAGGGATATGCGGACAAGAAGAAAAGAGGAGAGAGAGAGAGAAAACGAAAGGGGAGGAAAAAATTAAGAAAAAAAAAAGATGTGTGCTGAGTGTGAGTAAGAGAAAGTGACAGATCGCCTGGCCGATTTAGGTCAGCAATCAGAGCTTCGCTACTGTCTGCGAGATTGGCTCTGTGTGTGTGAGACGCTGGTTCAGAGCTTATGTGTGTGTGTGTGTCTGGGCAGCGGGTGCATTTGTGGGTGTTTGTGTAGGATTGCGTGATGTTTGTATGGAGGGCCGATTCTGTAGTGTGTGAGTTTGTGTAGTGGGGTAGGGGTTGATTGCATGAGTGAGTGTGAATACGTCTCTCCTGTTAAAGGTCAGACAAGAAAAATCCTTCCCTAATTGGACTGGGCCTGGTTAACATTGTATGATTCATTTAACCTTCCTACACTGTATGTCTCAGACATACACAAGTACACACACACACACAAATACGCATACATTTCTCGTTCCCTGTTGCAGCTTGATGAACAAAGGCGTCATTGTGCTGCTGCCTTCTGCTGAGGCAGAAGGATGTGTTTCCTGGCAATCAGGCATGGGGAGGGGGTTTAAAACAAGCACACCTCTCAGCTGACCTCTGCCATCAGTAGAACGTATTACCCTGCTAATATAGCCTTGATTTAGTGCCTAGGTTCATGCAAACATGACCTCTGATCAGCATAATGAACATGTTCACACAGACAGATGTGTAGCCACATACACAAATATGCACGGATGGTGTGTGTGTGAGTGTGTTTGCTTGCACACACACTAATGAACTTTGTGTTAAAACTTTTACGCTAACCCATCTGTCCTCCCCTTGGTTCACCATTCTGGGAACATACACTTATTCTTTTTCTGAGAGCGGGTAAAAATTGCCTTGAGCAAGGGCATGGCTGACCTAGCTTAGCATAAAGCCTGGAAACAGTACAGAACTGCTTGTTTGACTCTATGCAAAACAGCCTCATAGTATATATATATATACACATACATATATATATATATATATATATATATATATATATATATATATATATATATATATAATATTTTAAAAGGAAATTGAATAATGATATAGTCATTCATCAACAGAGGGAAAACAGCCAGCTCTTCCAAAGAGCTGCTCGCTAGCAGCTCTAAAAAAGTCCAGTTCACACGCTGGCTAAAGTTCAGGTAACTCTTATACAAACACAAATGGGGGAAAAAACAAAACAAAATTGTTAAATAGGAATTAGACATTAAAGGCATTGAAAGGCTAGCTTTATGCCTATGCTTCCCTTCTCTATTTAATGCGCGCACACAGAATTTAATATTAATCTTCTCATCAAACTCTGAGGAAGATAATTTCTAAGCATGTTTCCCAAAATATTGAATCATTCCTTTAAAAAAAGAACAAAAGCATTTAGACACGCTGCTGGTGCTGTTTTTGAGAGGAGTTTGTAAGAAACAGACATGATCTCTGGCATGTGTGAAGCAGATTATGGTGTTCTTGGAGCATGATTGGACCCAGCAGCTGTTCAGCTGAAGAAGATGGAAAGTAAGAGGTGGAGAGGGAGGAGGAAAAGTAAGAGAGAGAGAGAGAGAGAGAGAGAGAGAGAGAGAGAGTAAATTATAGGGAAACAGACAAGCAAGAATAATTTGAGCACACACAAGAAGAAAGGGAGGGACTGGGAGAAGTAGGGGATGGGTCTGCGGTGGACGGCGTGGCAGAAAAAGGATTTTTGTGTGCTGTGACGAGACAGTAGAAGAAGACAGTGTTGACACTCGGAGGAGCAAGAGGGCCCACGGCTCAAAGACACAAGGACAAACAATCGGCTGCAAATCCTTTTTAACCACCATTTAAGCAGCCCTAATTACCCCCAAAACTCCACAAAGAACATCATTATCACGCTGTGCTCGTGCGTGTGTGCATGCATGTGCTCTCCACTTGTTTATTGGAGAGAGATTCATTAGCGGACTGGATGTTTACTTGTTCTCGACTAATCGTCATTGTTGTGAGATGCTTTGGGTGAATTTCACAAATACAACAAGGCATTTGCTGCAGTTATTTATGTATTTATTTTTTTGTTTACCCCCACCTCTTACTATAGGAGCCCAAATCCCTCCCCTCCCCACTGAGAAAACCCTCCACCTTTATTGGTCAGATGATATCTCTCTCCCTCTCCCTCTCCCTCTCCCTCTCCCTGCATGGCTTATATTTTACTCGAGGTTTAACTGAAGCCAAAAACAGCTTAATTTGATGCATGTTGTCCGCTCTGGAGAGCCAAGGGTTTGATAATTGTTTAGAATGCACCAAAACGTGCGAGCCAACAAAGCTCGGGATTGGAACGGACAGTGGAACTAATGGTCCTGATGTTGTCATGGTCCGTGGTGGTCTTTGTGATGTGTTGCGATCGCCAGACAGGGCGAGGCGCGGTGGTCACAAATCAGCAGCAGGGTTTGGCGTCTTGAATGTCACAGCGAACGGAGCACTGAGTAAGCGATACAGTGGAGAGTTTGAGATGAAGACGACTTCAAGTAGTCCCTGTAGTTCCAGTATTAATCCCCTCTGCTCCCTTTGGGGGGAGGGCTTATCGTCCATATTAGTACCACACATCTGCTCCTGCAGTATGTGCTGATTATATATTGATGGGTGGGGGGTGGTGGGCGGATAATTGAATACCCTCGTCATTTCTCCACTTCAGACTATCTCAAGTAGGTGTGGGGTGGGGGTGGGGGGGTGGAGCTATTTTTCCCATTTCTGTGTGCGCACATTTGTGTGTAATACCCCTTTGTCCTCCTGTACCCACCCCCGGCTCCAGCTTCAGATCCGGGCCCTAACCACGGCTCCAGCCCTGCTAACCACTGGTTTAATATATGCAATTAAGAAGCTAATTAGAGTAATTAATTCAGCCAGGGCCAAGGCCCGGCCTGGCCCCTATTCACAGCTTTGGAACTGCCATAATCCTCCTCCCTCTACACACACACACACACACACACACACTAACCACACAAAGAATAACACACACTCAGACACTGCTATGCCCTCATTATGAGCGGGGTCTTTGTTAGCCGTGTGTGTGCGGTGCCAGAGAAGTCGGAGATGAAGAAAAGGGCGTAAATAAAGACAGAGAAAAAGTGAGGCAGTCAGTCCGGTATAATGAGTGAAAACAGTGAACTAATTCATCGGCACCTCCAGCCTTGCTCGGCTGCTCTCTTGGTGGCGCTGCAAGAGAAGAGGGCCCTGTTGTGACAAAATAGCGTCTTACCTCATCTTTAGCAACAGTTCTGCTGCTGCCGCTGTTTCTGGAAGCCGGCTGCCTGTGAGGAAAGGCAAGGTTTAATGGAGAATACCCCGGCCTGTTTTTATTGGTTTAACCTTTATTTGTCCAGGTTTGTCCCTTTGAAGATTTAAGAACTGCTTTTACTAGCCTGACCTTGCCAAGAAAGCACCATTACATTATTGCAGGTCCCTTTCAAATTATTTGAAGCCTTAATTAAGAGTAAAGACCTATCTTTCAAATTTTATTTTACAATATAACAAGGCAGACAGGGTAGTTTGTTAGTCTTTAGTGATTCATATGCACGCCATAAACCTTTGATAGCTTGCATTTGGCTCAGCTCTCGCTGTACAGAAAGGAGAGACGAAGTAATTCCAGGTTTGTTATTTTTGGAGTGTGATTAGGAAATGTGTGATGAATTGAAGATTAGAGGAGCGGGACAGATTTACAGCACTTGGAGCGCGCTGTTTTAAACGGATTACAGATAAAGTAATCGAAGAAGTTTTGGCGGCGGCGCTCGGGAAGAAAAAGGTCGCTCAACCCACAAATATGACACTGAGTGACAAATTAGTCATAGTTTATTTAGGGTCTGCACTTTATATGAAATGCTTACACCATTCCGCGTGTTTGCTGGGATTTGGGTTACCTTTTCTTTCTTTTTTTCCCTTTTTTTTCATCACTCAGCACTCCAGTGGAACTGATATTTTTAGCTAAGTACCCTCATTGAAGACATCGACGTTGAAGTGCACTCTTTTTGCTCCCTGACTGCAGAGAGTACATCCCACTTATATCAATCCTTCCACCACCTAATCAGTTCTTGTTAAGTGAGGTTTTTGTCAGTCACTCGGTTAGTGGAAAATATCTTCCATCTGTCATGTTTTGGCATTCTTCGGCAGCCATTTTTTCCCCCTCTCTTTTTTTTTTTTTTAAACCAGGCCTTTAAAAGAGCTGCTAGCAGTCCTTGGAGGTAAGAGTAGCGGGCTTGTGATCCTGCGGGAGCTTGGTGTTCTGTGCTGTGTGTGAATGGCACATTTAAAATATGAATTAGCCTTAGCTGTTTTTTTTTTTTTTTTAACACTACGACCTCACGCTTGACCCTGTTAAAAGTTGAACACAGGTGGGAAACTCTTCTCTCGGCTCTGTCTTCTCTACTTCTGTCATCCTTGTGTGTGTCTGTCACTCTGTTTCCAGCTCTCTTTCTGCACGAAACCCCCATCGCTCTTTTGGATTCTCCCTCTCCCGCCTCCAGTCGAAGGCTGCGCGACAAAACGAGCAGTGCAGAGATATGTGCATTCTTTTTTTTCTCAGTGAGAATGTTGCATTTTTTTCTATAAGTTGGATAGATTTAGCTATTACAAAAGAAAATTGTACTTAAAATACATATCTTTCAGGCAAAAGCAACACTCTTGGAAGGGAACCTATTACCCTAATTATAACTCCATACTTTTATTGCTGGACTTTACTACAGTAGCATGATTCACAGTTCAAATCAATTGGTTTTCTTATACTTGACCTTTGTGCAGCTCCTCAGTTCAGACACTGAAACAAGCGTTCTTTTTTCCTCCTGATTGGCTGCCCCTCCGTAAACAAGAGGTTTGAACAACAGGTGGGCGGGGCTTCTCCGCTCTCGCTGAGATTGTACAGAGGTCAGAGGGATTACTTGTACTTTTGAAATTTTTGCCATTTAAAATGTGTGTGTTTCACAAGAAACAGCGAAAACAAACCAACAAAATAAAAGCACAATAATCAGTTTGATATCATGTTCTATTTTTCAGGGATTTAGCTGATGCTTTTATCCTCATGGTGAGTGGGTACAGCACAGCATTTCACTCAAGGGCACTTTGACCGAACAGTGGATCTATCTTGTGACCCTTCGGTTTAAGGGTCAGTGACAGATATCGACTTTTTGTGGAGTTCTTTAATATTTCAATGTAATTTTATAGCGATTTTTAAACCAGCACGTCCTCCATGACATGTAGGAACGTTCTGAACTGGTTCTTTTACAGCCACAGCTGCTACACAGGTTTATTTTGCACACTTGTTTTAATCCACCTCAACGAACTTGGCATTGTGTACTTCATTTCTGTAGCATGAGAGCGATCTTATCAGGGTAATAAAGCTCGCTGAACTTGAAAACTAAGGTGACAGAAAGAGAGAGAGACGGATATCTTTCAGCTGTCAGATAAAATAAACTGCGCATCAAACAGGCAAGAATGCAAACAAACTTCAGGACAGCACTGAGTGCTAATGAGCACAAACACACACATGCTGGGTTTTCCAGCTCCGCATACACCAGACACCCGTGGATGATTTCACTTAAGTAAACAAGACCTGGAGATTAGACATTAAAACACACATTTGGGTGGAGGGGGGGGGCAGACAGACTGAAATGCACAAACACACACAACACACACACACACACACTCCCGTGCGTCTACCCGAAGACATGCTTGTGACGTGCAAATAAGCTTAAATGCACGAATGTAAACACATTTAAACTGAAGACAGACTGACACATGCAGAGTGCAAATACACCCACATCTCTGTAAAAAAAAAAAAAAAGAGACAAGCACATGTGGGAATGCACGCACACACACACACACACACACATACACACACAGTTTAAAGAAAGCAAACAAAAAAAAAAACAGGCAGACTGCTATACAGCTAAGCACACAATTTTTAGCAGGCTGCTTTAATCACAGAGGCGCTAAACAAACCCAACTGCCATCACACTCTTTCTCTCATTGTTACACACATATAGAATAGAAACACACTCGCATATACGCACACACACATGCACACAAACAGTTTATAATTGCCCTATGTTTTCTGCTGTCCATCATCTTCCCTTTCATATCTCGCCCTTCTTTCCACTTTCTCTCTGTCCAATCTCTCCCTTGAGCAGCATACAGGCACAGATGTCAAGATGTATTATTTCTGGCTGGCTGGCTCCCATGTTTTGTATAAGTGTGTGTGTCTTTCTTTCCTCTTTTGGAAACAGGAATAATGGTAGTGGGAGGTGAGGAAGAGGAAGGGTACTGTACTGGTATAGAGTATTTCAGAATTCCAGCGTATGTGCTGAACTTTACATTACAAAAAGAGCACGCACGCACACGCACACACGCACGGATGCACATCTCACCATTCTGGTATTGCAGTCATGGTTCAAGGACATTTAAGGCAAGCAAACACTGGCGCATTGTATTGAATCTGTGTCGATCCATTAGAAGGACCTCCCTGCTCGTCAGGATTGTGTTATAGCTGAGTCTTGGCTGGTGCATTTAAACAGTAATACTGAGCCAGGTTTGAAGTGCTTCTGTGTGTGTGTGTGTGTGTGTGTAAGACAGTGTCTACAGTGCATGACATAGCCGCTGGTTGAAAGAATGGCATGCAATGAGAAAGGAAACTTGAGGGAGAAAGAAAAGAGAATGTTTTCTTTGTCCTACAAGCTTACCTATGAGTTGAGGCATTAAAATGGAGAGTCACGGTGGCCTCTAAAATGGAAAGAAATCATAATAGTAATGCAAAAATAAATGGAATAATGTAGGGATAGTCAAACTATGCCTTTTATGTGAAGAAAATGGAGTTGAAACTAGGGAGCATAGCCCATTAATCAGTGTTGGACTGGTCCTGAAGCGACACCGCGGTGAGAATAGGGTAGCTACACTGTGCCACTGAACTCAAAAGTTACTCACTAAGTCAGAAAAAGCAGCCTGATGATTCTGGGGCTGCCCTTAGTGGCCTAAGGGTTAATGTGCCAATCATGCGCCGCACAGCCGTCTTCATCATTCCTTATCTCTCTCTAACTTCATTGTCTCTGCTGTTGCTATCTAATAAAGGCTCAATGTGCCCCAATAACTCCCATGGTTTCTAAGCATTTCCTTTCTTCTCAGAAAGAAATAAAATGCAGCAGTATAGCATTTGGTTGTGTGACCCAGTTACTGAGTTCTATAAACAGCTCGCTACTGGAAATAGAATTTTCAAATTGGCTAGATACGGCAAAGGATGACTAAAGACGTATCAACTGGAGGAACCTGTGGACAAACGGTTCTGAGGATGCCCTGTAGGTACCCGCTGGGGTAGTCAGCCGAGAAGTGTGTAGCTTTAGGGGCATTTCTGTTTGCATTTGCACCATCAATGAGACCGGTAATGTAATGCATTAGCTAGTTTGGTGGGAGCAAATACCTAACTGAACCAAGTAAGTTAGCATAACAC